>PVKE010037276.1:0-15982 GCA_004027555.1 Craseonycteris thonglongyai | reverse complement strand
TCGTAATTTTTTGAGGAATCTCCATACAGCCTTCCATAGTGGTTGTACCAGTTTACATCCCACCAGCAGTGTATGAGGGTTCCTTTTTGTCCACAGCCTCTCCAGCACTTGTTATCCCTTGTCTTGTTGATTATAGCCATTCTAACAGGTGTAAGATGGTATCTCATTGTGGTTTTTATTTGCATCTCCCTAATTGCTAATGAAGTGGAGCATTTTTTCATATATCTGTTGGCCATATGTATGTCTTCCTGAGAGAAGTGTCTGTTAAGGTCATCTGCCCATTTTTTAATTGGATTGCCTGTTGTTTTTTGTTGTTGAGTTGTACAAGTTCTTTGTATATTTTTTATATTAGCCCCTTATCAGAGGCATTGTTTGCAAATATTTTCTCCCAGTTGGTTGGTTGCCTCTTTGCTTTGTTGATGGTTTCCTTTGCATCGCAGAAGCTTTTTAGCTTGATAAGGTCCCATTTGTTTATTTGAGCTTTTACTTCCCTTGCCAATGAGGTCAGATTCATAAAGTCCTCCCTGAATCCCAGGTCCATAAGTTTAGTGATTGGCAAAGTTTATTCAGAAGTTTGCAAAGTCACCAGGATTGGGTTGTTGTTTCCAGCAGTTCTCTCAACTCCCAAAGTTTGTTGACTTTCTTCGTGAACTGGCGTCTCTCACCTCTCTGGATCCCAGAGGGGTTGACTTCCTTACTCACATTTGGTGGACAGAGACATGCTGGATCTCCTATTCAAATCACTGGGCTGGGAAATTCAGGGTTGATAACAGTAGATCAGAGGTCAAAGTTTAGGCATTTGTGTTGGACCACATTGAAAGCTGTCCTGGGCTGCATGGGCCACAGTTGGACAAGCTTGGTTTGGAATTTACATGGATCCTCACAATAGCTAATAGTAATAGCAATAGCTGTAGTTAGAGACATAGAATCATTGAGGACTGTACTACAAACTAGTATGATATTAATAGCATTCACGAGGGGCCAGATTCTGTATAAGCACTTTACATATGTTAACCTCTCACAAAATCTTATGAAGTATGTTAGAAAATTGCTCCTATTTTTTAAATGAGGCAATTGACAGTTTAAGAAATATCCCAAGTTTACATAGCTGGTAAGTGGTACAGCTAAGATTAAAAACCAGGCTGTGGGACTCCGTATCCACAGTGTTAATCAATACATGAGGCTGCCTCTGTGAACTGGAATTCAAACTGAGCAAATACAAGAGAGGCTAAAAATTATCTGAGGTTTGTGAAGTGGCTCAACACTGAACATGAAAAGTGTAAGGGGGATGCCAGGATAGCTCAGCAGGTTGAATGCTTGCCTTGTAGCCACAAGGTCCAGGAATGGAGCCCTGGCCTCAGCCCATGCAGGTCCTTGTACTGAACTGAGGCTCAGCTGGTAACTGTCGGGATGGTGGTGAAGGTTCTCACCTCCCATGCGGGAGGCCCTGGTTCAGTTCTTGCCCTACACAGTCCCACATCCACCTGTGCGGAATGAAAACTATGTCACAACTAATGATGTACAACTATGGAGACTGCTCTGGGCCTTCCCTACCTTCTTTCTCTCTCTCATCTTCCCTCAAATGATAAAATGAATCTTAAAAAGAAGTGTGAGAGATGCAAAAAAAAAAAAAAAAAAAGACAAACTGGTCTTTACACAAGCAGATCAGGAAACAAAACACAGACAAAGTTAGGAACACAAAATAAACATTCCCTTTAGCCTCACCTCACTAAAGGCTGAAGCGAGAGCCTCAGGAAGGGGGTTTGGAGGGGAGTGCCTGAGTCACACCAGTGTCAGCCAGAATGAGTTACTTGGAATATGTGCCCCAAAAGTTGCTCCACAGAAAAATGGTCCTGTGATCAACTCGGTTGTAGAGATAGAGCATCTACTAACCCATTCAGAAAGATTCCCAGTGTAAACACTATGAGACTTTGAAAAATGTTGGAGTAAGGAAACAAGTTTGCATAACCCAGTATTTATTGAATTTATCTGACCACTGAACATTCTTTGTGGGTAGGATGTCTATAAATATGCCAAAGAACAAACTTTTGATCCATTTCTTTGTATAAATTAAATGCATCATTTAAATGCTTAGTAATATGATTTATTCCATAGCTCTCAAAGTGAAACCTTTGCTTCCTATGTGATCTTTGTTGTTGTTGTTGTCTTTTTATAATCTTAGTAAAAGAGTCCTTCCAAGGTAATTAAAATAGGGATGTAAAGAAGATGGATCTCTGAGGGCCAGATGGAAAGACCTGCACTAGGTGACCATCCTTGCCAGAAGGTGTTGTATGAGGCCTCCTAGTGGGAGGTCCTGCCATGTTAAGTTTACCCGTTACGATGGCGGGCCCATTAATGGTATTGTTACAATATACCGATATACTAAAGGGAATTTGTACAAGACCACTTAGTCCATAATGAGAGTATAGCCCCCCCCACACACACACCTTTACAAATAGTACAAATCATCACTTCATCACTCAAAGGGGTTTGAAGATCAAAGCTACCGGCATGGCATTGGACTGTTGCCAACAGGGCCTACTGGATGTGGGAGTGAGGAGATGGGGTCGCAGATCCACAAAAGCAGAGGTAGCCTGGATTTCCACAGGGCTGGGGCCAGAATCGGTGTGGGGTGCTGGCTGTGGTTGGTGAGATTTGAGCGGTGAAGCAGCTGGTGTATGGAAGACCTTGAAAACCTAGCAGAGGGGTGTGGCTTTAACCCTTTTTCTGTTTAAAAACTAAAGTGCAGCTCGCTGCCATATTTAATTTTATATAAACACAGTTTTCAAAGTGAATATAAAATCTAGAAACTGTTCTGGAGTTATTGCTAAACAGAACTTGTCTATAAATTCTAATGTAACAGAAATGTATATGATGATCAGTATTTAATAATATTTTTGTGTGTGGTGAATTTCAAATCACAGAACGTTGGGGGTAAATTTAGGACTGTAATCCAAGAGTTGCCTCGGGATAAATGCTGCAGCTGCAAGTGCTGTTGGCAGGTATTTGCAGGGTAAGCCAGAAAAGGGTTAATGCAGCTGATAATAGGGAAACTGTAGATTTCTGAACTTAGCCAAACTGTGTGGTTTGACCTCACTCTTGGGGGCTGCAGCAAGACAATGGGCTGGGAGAAAGGAAGCTAAACGGGGAAGTGGATTTTCCTTATTACTGAGGAGGAAGATACCTTTAAGGACAGTTCAGGCTAGTTTCATGCATCCAAGAGGCTAACTCAAATGACCAAAGTCAAAGTCATCGATTTCACTTTTTGGAAATATCCATAGACACTTATTCTATAAGTGACTGTGATTATTAAGTTACTGTTATAATTAGAAAGATGGTTTGCTTGCTTTCTTTTAAAATAACATGTGTCTATGTCAAGGGACTATCCCCATATAGCTCATTTGTTTTCACAGCATATTTGGAAATACAGAAAAATCTGTGGAAGAAAATAAACCACCCACAATATCAGAAGTGGCTCTATGTGTTGGAAGCATTTGCTTCTGGAAACAATGTGGTGGGGCCTGTGTGAGGGCAGGCCAGCAGACGTGGCAGTGCTCAGGGGTCACGGCACTGGTGTCAACGGGAGCCCTGCCATGCAGCTAAGGGGACAGAGAAGAGTGAGGTCACGTGAGTGCTTATCAGTCTTGCTTGTGATCACGTGTGGGTTAGGGTTGAACGCTCTTGCCAGGCTTGGGCCATATTAGTGACTTCTCGTTCTCAAGGGCAGAGCCTCCAATGCCATCGTCCCATTATGTGACCCTTTTCTCAGGTTCCCCGCACTGTGGCTGTTGACTTCTGCTTTAAGGTCCAGTCCAAGTCAATAACATATAAAACAGAAATACTTCTGCTTTGCGCAGATCTTAAATAATGTGAGTCTGTAGTGGGCTGAACAGATGTTCCATTTGAAACGGGACAGAAAACAACGGTACTGTCTCATTTTAAATGGCACGTCTGGTCAGCCTACTAGACACCTTGAATTTAGTCCGGAGAGACTAGGCTGACCAGAGGTACCATTTGAAATGGGACAGTACCGTTGTTTTCTGTCCCGTTTCAAATGATACCTCTGGTCAGTCTCGTCTGTAGTGAAGTCATTTAAAGGGGGATTACTACATCATGTAACACAGAACTGAACTGCCTTGAAACCTCCTTACCTGTTCAGCTTTGTGAAGCCCCATGGGTCCCAACAGTTACTCCTCCAATTCTCTCCAAACAGTGTCTACTCACCCCTAGCATCTGCTGGCTTTCACTTTATTGCCCTTGATTCTCAGGCTTGCTTCCTCTTTTCCCAGCTGCTTCTGGAAGTTTTCCTGATCAGGGAAAGCCTCTTCTTTCTTTATTATTAAAATTTATGTAAATAAAAACAGTGTTTCTAAGTATTTTTTTTTCCTTTACCCACTATGCAATTGATGAGACAAAGACCAGGCAATGGAGCAGTTCAGCTAAAGAATTTTTTCTAGAAAGCTGAAGTGGATAGAAGATGATGAATAACTGTGTTCTCATAATACTACATCTGCCACACAAACAGGTGGGGGCAAACCCAATATTATTAAGACGCTGGAATTTCATAATCCAGATTATCTACAGATTAGCTCCAGGCAAAGATGATCTCTGGAAAGTGGAAAGCTGATTACTGCTAGTAAATAAATTGACTCTAAACTTCAGAAGGGCCTAAAGAAAACTCTGACTTCAAATCAGTTAGTGCTTAGGCTTTTGTTGATGTTTCCTGTCACTTGGAAGCAAGTGTTTCACACTGATTTGCAAAATGAAAAGGCTGATACCAGGCTTGGGGGCCTTGAATGTTGAACAAAGCTACCTTGCTTCACATGGTTGTGTTTTTTTGTAAAACATTTCAGAAACTTCTGAATGTTATTTAAGTGCTGAAATAATTACTTGTCAGCCTCATGTTCTCTTGGTGGCTATTATTAACATAACCAAAATATTACTATATCAGGTGTTTGTGTTATGAGAGTTAAAAATGTCTGGGTGTGGTCTCATTTTTGATGCCTGTGACTCTTTCTTGGAGTTTCCAGGCAAAGGTAGAGATATCTTTCTCTCCTACTGTGTTTTGGGTCTGTGATTGTCCTTGTTTATGCCTCTCCTGTCCATCTGCCTGTCCCACAGTTGTATATCCTCCTGGCTACATGAACTAGTGTCTCACTGTGGAGCTTTGCCCAGCCTGTCTTTGTGGTTTCTCCAGGAATCCCTTGAGCACAGACTAGAACCGTCCTTTTGTCTTAGAGATGGATTGTAAGGTTGGCCATGGAATTCTACAAAAAGGATTTCGGTGGCTTATGATAAAATATTTAAGAGATAAGAACCAACTAATGGGAAGAAATGAATTATATATTAAAATTATTCCACGATACCAGAGATTAGGTTAAGAACATACATTTATAATTCAAAGTCAATAATGATGACCAATAAGAAGATGGTTTCTTCCAACTTTCACCAATAATATGAATTTATAAGAAAGACAAATTATATGAGGATATTAATATTTTGGAAAGAAGTGTTCTTTAACAGATAGAAGAAAGTTTAAATTGCCCAGGGCAGCTCCATGATTCTAGGATAAAGATCCAAGGCCCAGAGTAACTTATTCAAGGCTCCTCTGGTCAGTGGCTGGGACGCCCTTTATTGGGTAGCCAACATGTGCCAGATGTTATTCTAGGTTCCAGATATGCAGCCACAAACAAAGTCATAGTCCCTGTCCTCTTGGGGTTTAGGTATCAGTGGCAGAGGCAGATAAGTAAGCCAACTAATAACAAATGAACCAGATCATTTAAACAGAGCTGAATTCTTTGGTGGGAGGTGGGGGGAAATGTGATAGATGGAGAGAGGTTCTGAGGAGGAGACACGGTGCTGAGGCCTCAGTGGGGACAAGTCCCAGTCCTATAAAGTTGGAGTAAGTCTGAATGTGTGGATGCTACCGCATTCCAAACTGCTTCTATAAAGATACTCATGTCCTGTCATCTCCTTAGAGTGCTTTCAGAGAGAGAAGTGAAATACATATTCATGGTATTATGTAAACAAGCCTCATGTAGCAGATCCTCTAATAAGTAGCACATGGTCCTAGGGCCTTGAGAAAAGAAATGTACGGTACGTAGCATCCATTCTTCGCTCTCAAGCAACTTACAGCCTAATGGACAGCTTCTCAGTCACAAAGTCACCCTCCTGAACCTTGAGATCTATCCATATAGAAGAAAGAGAGGTAGCTAATTTGGCTTAAATAAGATTCTGGTCAAGACCTTGTCCTCTTCTAAAAAGAGCTCATAATCACTCTGCTAGAACAGACAGAACTCTGTAATTTTTAATTGGACACTTTTATTATCTAAGCATTAGTAGCAATCAGAGACATCCTAGAATTTCATTTTAGGGCCAGGAAAGAACAGGCAAGGAAGTTTAATAGGCAGAGAAAAGTAAAATAAGATTGGTTTGTAGACCAGTTGATAAGCTGGTTCCATGACCTGACCACAGATTGAGATTGTGTGGATCTTGGGTTCCAAGGAGGTCAAATGCCAATGACCAGTGATGGTATTTGCTTCACTTGCATTCTCTCTGAGAGAGGGTCTGTGAAGTGCTTAGCATAGTGTCGAGCACAGTGCAGTCCATCAATAAACCGTGACAATTATTTTGCTAGTTATCTTTAATTATTATCACAAGGCATATGACTTAAGACATATCCAACTAGACCCTCAGCACCTCTCAACCAGCAGGTTAATAGCAGGGAAAGTTGCAGGCCTCCGTAGAGGGAGCTCTGAAACCCAGGCTGAGGACTGGTGGAGTCTCTACCAGCTGTGGCTTCCCTAGAACAATCACACAGGTGATGGGTCAAACCGCAGTGGGCACCAGGACAGAGAGATCAAGCTGTCCTGACTTGGAATTTTGGCTCCACAGCCAGGAGTGGGGCCAATTATTAACTTCTCTGAAGTTTCGTTTTCTCATGTTTGAACATCCAAAAATGATACGTACCTCCTTGGGGGAATATCTACTTAATTGGGTTTTCTTAAGTGGATAGTCCTTTAGTTTGCTTTCTTCGTCCCAGTTCAGCTAACTATGGCCCACTTCTTTTAATTCTTAAAACCCTTCGATGGAAGCCTAGCGTTCTTAAACATTCCTGCTCCATGCCCTGTCTCCTTTTCTCTCTGGGAAAATAGTCTAATAAACTAATCTCTAATAAGGTAGAAATTAATGGTAATTGTTTAGACTTGAGATTACCTTTTCACAGAGGAATTTGAAAGGTGGAAAGTAGGGTGACACCTCAGACCCTGAACTTTTGCACTTGTATCAACCTGATGGGAAAAGTTTGGAGCTGTAGGACCAGAGTGAGCACGCCCTCTAGACTGATGCTCCACTGAGGACAAAATGATACATATATATTTTAAGATTTATTGTTTGAGAGAAGGTGATTGAGGAGACAGAGAGAGACAGAGAAAAGAGGGGAGGGCTCAGAGCAGTCGCCATAGTTGTACGTTATTAGTTTTGACATCGTGTCATTTCACACAGGTAGAGGCAGGAACTTGCGGGGGCAGAACCGAACCAGGGGCTTACTGCATGGGAGGTGAGAACCCTCACCATCATCCTGGTGGTTACCAGCTGCACTGCAGCTCAGCATGTGGGTCTGCACAGGCCAAGGCTGGAATTGGATCCCCGGGTCTTGCAATTGCAAGGCAAGCACTCAACCTGCTGAGCCATCCGGCATCCCCTAACCGATCTTTTTTTCCTATGTGGGCAGCCAACTCTTACAGCCAGTGACCTGCTTTGCACTTCCCTGTGCCTGTCTCTAAACTGGGAGTTTTACAACAGAATCACACTGAATCTTTGTAACACCTGAAAAGCAAGGTATGGCTAGCTGAGAGAGGTGACTACTGAAACCCCAAACCAGACAGACCTCAAAGAAGTCATTCATCCCAGACACTCCCCCATAAGAAGATGGTATTGAAGCAATTCAAGAAATACATATGTGGGTGAAAAAAGAAAAAGAAAAAAAAAAAAAGATGAAAACTTTGCAAAGAGGAGCAGAGAGGAAAAAGAAAGACACACACACACACACACGCACACACACACACACACACACAATCTCAGACTTTAAATGCTTGAGATTGTCCTTAAACTCCATTATTCTTCTTTGCAAGTTAATACTCATTTCAATTGGATCAGCACACAAGCTACTTCCACAAATCTGCCAGCTACTCAACCGGTGAGAAGAGGCCAAAGCATAATGTGTGTCCGTGTTCCTTAATCTGGAGCTGGTATTTGGCAGTGTTTGTGGGGACTTAACTTTAATTAATTGACTTCTTACGAAGTTTTTCTTTCATGGATTTTAGAAAGTTAAATTTTTTTACTCAAAAACTGTGCAGTGCTCTAAATCCCTGGGCCTGTGGAAGATGCTGTCATAAAACAGACATCTTTGCTCTTAGAGAGTTTCTCTCTTTATACAACAAATACAATTATGCATCCTTGGTGAAAAATGCGGGACCTAACAGGTAATCAAATAGGTATTCTGTGATAAAATTGGGGGAGAAATAAACATGTTATAATTGAGCTGTAGTCATCTAAACATTGCTCTTCAGGACACTTTCTGGTGGCTTCCCATCTCATCACCATGAACGTCACTATTTAGTATTATTTGAGTATTATACATGATTTCAGCACCCACCTTGGCTTCAACCTCGCCTTAGAAGTTCTGAGCGCATAGCCATCAGCCATCCCTAATCTATAAAGTGAATGTGGTCTCACGCTGGGAGGCTGAGCTGTGCCTAGGGTTCAGGCGTGTGTGGACATGTCTGGAGGACCAGTGGATGGGCCTGCCAGGCACTGTTGCCTGGTGAGAGCAGGGCACTCACTAGCCAAGAAGACTTTCTGAAAGCAGAATGACTCATGCTGCCTGTATCGCACAAAGTGAGCTCTGAGGAAGCACAGAGTGCCTCCGTAATTGCCCCCCAGGGGTGTTGGCCTGTGCCCAATGGAGAGGGGCTGAAGGGAAACAGGGCAAAAGCTAAAGAGCTCTTAGAGACATGGTGCCAACGATCCAGGCCTCCAGATTAGGCAGTGATGGAAGACAGCTCCCTTAGTGTAAACAGGACTTGTCTTGATGTGGCTTTGCTGGGAATAGCCAATGGCCATGTCGTCATATGTTAGTGCCCTGGCCAGACAGGAGCCACAGTGGCAGCTCTCTGGCATGTGTCCATAGTGCTATGCCTCTAGCAGGCATAGCCTATGATGACTGATGGTGGGATACAGTTCGAAGTCATGCTTTGGGGTCAGCTACAGCAAGAGACAGTTAGTTCCAAGATGAGCAGCAGTAGTAGCTGTGAATACTGTGAGAAGTGAAAACTGAATAATGAAAGAAGTGTTTTAAGAAGTGTTTTATGTGCAGGACCTCCCCAAGAATTTCTAGAAGTGTCAAGCTGTATTTTGAGGGGAGGAGTAGTTGAATTCCCCCAGAGCTAGTAGAACTGAATTAGAGAGATACCACATCATAATATTGTTTTAAACTTTTGCTATGTTATGAAAAATCAAGCCTATGTGTGTTGGGATAGTGGGTCTATATTTTGATTGCTGATGGTGGGCTATGGGGATGAGACAGTCAGAATGCTAACAGAGAATCATGCTAGGTCAGAAGATCGATGGGCCCTGGAGCTGGAAGACAGAGAGATCCAATGTGGTTGTTGACCCTCTCTTGGCTTTGAGATGGCTGTCACCCCAGCTTTGAGGTGGCTGGGCTATGTCAGCAGCACCATTGATTCTGTGGATCCTGGCCTATCCCTAAGTCACTAGGGAGCAGCACTGGGGACTCACTTCCCAAGGAGAGTTTCCTAATTTAGCCATGGTAGTAAGTGGTGTTTGGGTAAGTGGGGGATGAAATTCTGGACAAAACATGTGTTGGGAGATTGAACACTTCTAGCCCAGCTACTTTAGCATCATGAGTGACCTTGGAATGATGACTGAGTTTGTTTGTAGTGTAGAGAGCTGTGTCTCTAGAGAGATACAGGGCTGAGAGCAATCTTAGCTGACTAAGACACCAACACTGCTCTTCTTTATGGGGAGAATCTCCTATCAGGTCAGCATCGGCAGATCTACTGTGGTCTCTTCAGCAGGCAAGGACTCTACTGGCACAGTGGCAATGACAGCCAATAGAGCCAAAGAGCAACAACCACTTGACTACATATTGTAGACTGAATGTGTGTCCCCCCACCCCACCCCTGCAATGTGATAATATTTGGAGATGGGCCTTTGGGGGGTGATTAGATGATGATGATGATGATGAATGGATTGTGCCCTTATAAAGGAGAACCCTGAGAGCATCCTCAACACCTCCGTTATGTAAAGACATGGCAAGAAGATGATCATCTATGAACTAGGAAGCAGGCCCTCACCAGACACCATCTGCCAGGGCTTTGACCTTGGACTTCCCAGCCTTCAGTACAGTGAGAAGTAACTCAGTTCAGTCATGAAGTCTATGGTATTCTTGTTATAGCAGCTCGAACAAATGAATACTCTAAATAAAAAGTGTGTTCCATTTTTCTCTTCTGGAAGAGCTGGTCATCAAAACTGACGCTCTAGACTCAGTGAACACCTCTGGGTCATGGGACTTCTTTTGGGAAGGAAGACCCCAGGGATAAAAAAAAGTACTTTCCTCCACATGGGGTTGGAGGATTAGAGTAATTCAATTTGAATATCTAAAGGAATGGTACCTTATTTTGCTTCCCAAACTGGTAAAGTGGTACAGAACTATTTTATTGGGAAGCCAGTAAGTGTATGCTACCATTTAACTACCTATTGTGTCTAGTGCTGATATAATGGACTCAAGAGAACTTTGAAAAACTTGAGAAATCAGGAGTTCCTATTGAAAGCTGTGCTCATGTAGAGACATGGAAGAGCCTACAAACACAGGATAGATAAGTGAGAAAGCAAGCTTGAAGCTCGTCTTCATGAATTAATTATAAGATGCCTGAAGGAGAATAGGGCCTGGTTGGAAAAATTAAAATGTCCATTGGTTTAAATTATTAAGCTGTCCCCATACCATCAGCCTCTAGCAATGATCTCTGAACTCGATCTTTCTTTTCACAGTCCTTGTGAAGAAACAAATAACTTCTGAAGATGACTGGTGGATAAAATAAGAGATGAAATAACAACTAAGAAATGAAAAAAGTTTCTCTCTGGAAAAATGAAACTAGGCACCTTCAAGTCTCATAAGCTTTGCTGTGAAGTCCTTTCTTTAAAAAAGCAGATATTGATTTCCAGTCAAGATGGCAAAGTAGATAAATGCTGCGCTCGCCTCCTCGCACGACCACATCAAAATTACAACCACACTACAGAATAACCATAATTGAGAATCGACTGAAGAATAGCTGAACCGAAGTCCTACAACTAAGGACATACAGAAGAAGCCATGTTGAGACAGGCAGGAGGAGGAGAGATGTGGAATGGGCTGGTCACACACCCACGTGTGACCATTACAAGTTGAGAGGGCTATACAGGCTGCAGAGCCCAGAGGAACGAGGGGTCCCAGGCCCACACCAGCCTCCCCAGCCCAGGGTTTTAGTGCCACAGAGAGAAATCCTCATAACTTCTGCTTGTGACTGAGACAGAGGGCGGCTGGTGTCCCAGGTGTTCCTCTTAAAGAGCCCACACATGGACTTACTTGCTGACAGACTCATTCGTTCTGAGCTCCAGTACTGGGACAATCGCTTGAAAAGTGCCAGGGACATAAGAGGGGGAACTGAATTGTCCGGCTTCGGGGTGAACCTGGAGGGGCAGCTTTCTCCAGGACAGAAGTGCTGGCAGAATTCAATGTTTCTTTGCTGAGCCCTACACCCTGTGGGCCTGCAGACAAAGGTGGCTGCCATATCAGAGTCTCTATCAACCTGGCTAAACCCTTCCTCCTCTCTGCCCTGGTACTTCCCTGAGATACCGCACCACCCGACTTTTCCCATCCCCCACCCCCAAGCTACCTCCCGTGGCTTTTCCATACAAATGGCCTGTCTTGGCTCATGCTGTAGAATTTACTAAAATCTCTCAAAGGTTCACAAAACCCAAACAATCAGCATCTGATCTTGGCAACTCCTGTACCTCTTGCTGAGCAGCCCCAAACCTTCCATTAGTGGCAGCTGTCCTCGGTTCACAGACTGGCCTCTTGGGGCACCTCCAAACCCAGAGCAGGTGGCGGCCATCTGTGGATTGCTTTGTGGTTCACGCCAGGTAGCCCTTGGTAGAGCACAGGCTGCAACTGAACTTGTCCTATGACACCTGGCATGCCTGGTGTCCAGCTTCAGGCCAAGCCAGAACCTCACCCAGCTAACTCCAAGGATGACACACTGAAAGGGAATATTGGGCATAAGAGGCCACCAAAGTGAACCCTGTTCTGTAGGGTCAGCCCCTGTACCATAGCTCCTCCACTGGAATCATGACCAGTCTTCACAACCAACCAGCCTGAGGGCAAGGTGACCAGACATCCCGCTTTTGGCGGGACAGTCCCGATTTTTAACAATTTGTCCCGCATCCCGCTGTGTTTTAAAAAAGTCCCGATTTTTTAAAAGAATGCACGACAAGCTAGGGAACGGTGGGAGATAGACCAAATTTTTAATCAAGAACCCCCTCCCCCCTGGTCAATGGTGTCCCGCTTTACCAATGTTAAAATCTGGTCACCTTACCTGAGGGTCAATTCTTCCCACTAATATGCAAACAGCAACCAAGGCTCAACTGCAACAGGAGGGCACACACAACCCACACAAGCAACACACCTAGAGCACCCAGCTCTGGTGACTGGGTAGACAGCACCACTGGTCCTCAGAGGACAAGTACTACACATGGTCACTTACTAACACTGGGAGACACAGCAACTGTACCTAATATACAGAAACAAACACCAGGAGGCGGCCAAAATGGGGAGACAAAGAAACATGTTCCAAATGAAAGAACAGAACAAAGCTCTAGAAAAAGAACGAAACAAAATGGAGACAAGTAATCTACCAGATGCAGAGTTTAAAACACTGGTTATAAGGATGCTCAATGATGTCAGGGAGAACTTCAACACAGAGATAGGAAACATAAAAATGATCAATCATAAATGAAGAATACAACTGAAATGAAGAATACTAGAGAGAATCAACAGTAGATTAGATGCAGAGGGTTGAATCGGTGACTTAGAAGAAAGGTAACAGAAAACACCCAAGCAGAAAAGCAAAAAAAAAAAAAAAAAAAAAAATTTTAAGGATAGTTTAAGGGGCCTCTGGTACACAGCAAGTGTACCAAATTCACATCACAGAGGTATCAGAAGGACAAGAGCAAGGAATTGAAAGTTACTTGAAATAATAATGGAAAACTTTCTTAACCTGACAAAACAAATATACTTACAAGTACGAAAGTGCAGAGTCCTAAACAAGATGAACACAGAGAGGCTCATACCAAGACACATCATAATTAAAATCCCAAAGATTAAAGACAAAGAGAGAATCTTAAAAGCATCAAGAGAAAAGCAGTTAGGGGATGTTGGGATAGCTCAGTGGTTGAGCACTTGCCTTGAAATTGTGAAGTCTAGTGTTCAATTCCCAGCCTCAGCCTGTGTAACCCCATATGCTGAACTGAGGCACAACTGGTCACCACCAGAATGGCAGCAAGGGGTCTCTCCTCCCATGAAGGAGGTCCCCAGTTCAGTTCCCGCCCCACACAACCCAACATCCACCTGTGTGGAATGAAACTATGTCACAACTAATGATGTAAAATTGTGGAAACTGCTCTGCCCACCCACCTTCTCTCTCACCTTCCTTCAAACAATAAATCTTTAGGAAAAAAAAAAAAAAGAAAAGCTGTTAGTTACACACAAGGAAGCTTCTGTAAGACTGTCAGTTGATTTCTAAACAGAAATTGTGTAGGCCAGAAGAAATTGGTATGAATATTTGAAGTAATGAAAAGCAAGGACCTACAACCAAGATTCTTCTACCTAGCAAAGCTATCACTTAGACTCCAAGGACAGATAAAGAACTTCCCAGATAAGAAAATGCTAAAGAAGTCCATCACCACCGAATGAATATTACAAGGAACCATACAGGGACTTCTTTGAGATAAATAAGAAAAAAAAATATATATATATACATAATAAAATGGCAATGCATACATATCTATCAACAATTACTTTGAATGTAAATTAATTAAATACTCTAATCAAAAGATAGGGTGGCTGAATGAGATAGAAGCAAGACCTACAAGAGACTCACTTCAGATTAAAAGACACAAACTGAATGTAAAGGGATGGAAAAAGATATTTCATGAAAAATAGAAACAAACAATAAAAGTTGAGATAGCAATACTTATACCAGAAAAAAATAGAGTAAAACAAAGGCTATAACATGAGACGAAGAAGGACCCAGTAATCCTACTTCTGATTATTTATCCAAAGAAATTACCAATGCTAGTTTAAGGGGATGTATGCATCTGAATGTTCATTGTAACATTGTTTACAGTGGCCAAAATGTGGATACAGCCTGGGTGTCCATCTATGGTGAATGGGTAAACAGGAGGTGGTACATATGCATATATACAATGAACTATTGCTTGGCCATGGAAGGGGATGAGTTCTTGCCATCTGTGGCAGCATAGATAGACTTGGAGGGTGTTGTATGAGTAGAGTATGTGATTTCATTTATATATGGAGTCAAAGAACAAATTGGGGGAATAAATGAAAACGGGGAAGGGATTAAGATGTACAAATTTCTTCCTGTCCTGTGCAGCCCCGTGCCCACCTGTGGAATGAAACTATGTGGCAAAGCTGATGATGTGCAACTATGGAGACTGTTCTGGGCCCTCCCCCTTCTCTCTGTCTCTGTATCTCTATCTCTCTGTCCAAAACAATAAAAACAAATCTTTAAGAAGTACAAATTGGTTGTTACAAAGTAGTCATGGGGATGTAGGTTATAGCATAAAGAGTATAGTCAATAATATTGTAATAACTGTGTATAGTGTCAGCTGGGTATTAGATTTATTGGGGTGACAAATGGGGGAGGGGTTAGAATACAAATTGGGGATGTCATGGGGGATGTAAAGTAGAGCACATGGAATATAGTCAGTTATATGGTAAAAACTATGTATAGGATGTTACTGACTAGACTAGCACCCTGATTAGTCTAGTACCCTCATTCCCTTATAGAAAGAACACCTGTAAGGGAATGAGGGTACTAGACTAATCAGGGAGATCACTTCTTAAGTTATATAAATGTCTAACCACTATGCTGTGCACCTGAAATTAGTATAAAATAATATTGAATGCTAACAGTAAATGAAAAATTTAGAAAGGGAGAAAAAATGTAAAGGGGAACAGGAAGTTCAAATGTCCAGGTATAAAACAAGTAAGTCATCGAGATATAATGTACAGGGCAGGGAATACAGTCAGTAATACTGTGAGAGCGTGGTACGGTGTCAGATGGTTGCTGGACTTATCATGGCGATCACTTCTTTAGCTACATGAATGTTGAATGACTATGGTGTACACCTGAAACTACTATAATATTGTATGTTAGCTATATTCAATAAATGAGTTAAAAAAAATCAAGATACCTACTAAAATTCTTCCACCTATCTAGGACCAACATTTAGGAATGGATGTTGTTTTGTTTGAAGTGTTTCCTTGCTAATGCAGTCCCATAATATGATAGCTTTATTTTTAACACACTTTCTTTTGAAACATCACATAGTCAAAACTTCAATCGATGACTGGATAAAGAAGATGTGGTACATTTATCCAATGGAATACTACTCAGCGATAAGAAATGATGAAATACAGTCATTTATGTCAACATGGATGGACCTAGAGACCATCTTATTAAGTGAAATAAGTCAGACTGAAAGAATCAGGAAACATATGACCTCACTTATAGGTGGAATATAAAAGTGAAAGTAACAAAGACACAGAGACCTATGGACACACTCAATAACTTGGTGATTGCCTGAGGGAGAGGGAGGAGGGGGGAGGGAGAGAGGGAGGGGA
>PVKE010037275.1:0-15993 GCA_004027555.1 Craseonycteris thonglongyai | reverse complement strand
CTCCCCCCTCCTCCCCCCTCCCCAGGTAACCACCAAACCATTGAGTGTGTCCATAATGCTGGTGCCCTCTCCCACCTCCCCTCCCTCTCTCCCTCCCCCCTCCTCCCCTTCCCTCAGGCAATCATCCAGCTATTGAGTGTGTCCATAGGTCTAGTAGTTGATTCAGTTTTAGTGGACAATAAACAAAGCTCATCTTTAATGATGCCACAAAAAAAATCTCTCAATGTTAAAAGTCCTTTTAGGAGGAAGTGCTGGTAAAAATGAAATAAGCATTTAATTCCTTTGGGCAATCCAGAAGGGATACAGTCCTAAGAGTAATCATCACTTACATGTCAGACTATTGGTTGTGCTCTTGTAGCTCACAGTTCATATTTACCTCACTACAGCATTTCCCAGGGTTTAGAGTGTGTAGAAAATCTGTCTCTTCCTAAAGTTTCTCTCAAAAATATGCCCTGTCTGTGGAGAGAGCTAGCCATGTACTATCTTTTATTCATTCCGTATCATTCGTTAAACACCTATCATGTAGGTAAATGGGGCCCTGCCATGGTTATATGCAATAGCAGAGACCGTGGGTCTGTCCTCACATTCTTTATTTTTTTTTTTATATCTTTTTATATTTATAGAGAGTAATTATTTTATCTTCAGTGCATATTTATTTCTATTTTACTTTTGACAGATAGAGAGAGAGACAGAGACAGAGACAGCTAGAGAACCGAACTGTGGGAACTCCCCCAGTTCAGCATGTGGGTCCTGCCTGGGCCGGAGCCGGGATTCGATCCTCGGTCCTCGTGGCCCCAAAGCGAGCGCTCAACCCGCTGAGCTGTCCTGACTTTCCCCTGTCCTCACATTCTTGAGACTCTCCCAGGGAAAGATCACATCCACATCAGGTTTCTCAAAAGGCTTTCAATTGTTAGTGTTTTCTATTTGTATTTAAATTCTGAAGGAATCCACATAGGAGACTTTTTAAATTTAAGAACTTCTACTTTTAAGATATTTTAAAGCATAGCCCTTATTTGAAAGCTGACAGTATTGAAACAATAACAGCAAAAGAAAAGCGATGAATTTCTTTCCTGTTGTTTGCTCAAACTTTATCAATACTGTACATTTCTTTTTATTTATTTATTTATTTATTTATTTATTTATTTTTGACAGAGAGGAAGAGAGAGAGAGAGCTACAGAGATAGAGAGAGAACTGAACTAGGGGAGCTCCCAGTTCAGCATATGGTTCCGCACGGGCCGGGGCTGAGATTCGATCCTCAGTCCCTGGCGCTGCAAAGTGAGCGCCTAACCCACTGAGCCATCCCGGCTTCCCCTACTGTACATTTCTGAGTGACAATAAATTAGCTCTTTTTTTGTTTTTGTTTTTAATTGTTTGAGAGGAGGGTAGAGCGTGAGAGAGAAGGGAGGACCCAGAGCAGTCTCCATGGTTGTACATCATTAGTTGTGACATAGTTTCATTCCACACAGGTGGATGTGGGGCCACGGGGGATGGGAACCGAACTGGGGACCTCCAGCATGGGAAGCGAAAACCTTCATAGCCATCCCCGTGGTTACCAGTTGTGCTGCATGCAGTTCAGCACATGGGTTTGCATGGAGTTGGAATTCAATCTCCAGACCTTGGGGTTGCAAGGCAAGCGTTCAACCTGCTGACCTATCCTGGCAACCTGAATTAGAAGCTCTTAAACTTGTCTGTGACTCTTTTATCTGCCGTGGGGTGGAACATAATTGAGGAGTTAGCTCTTATGGATTTTTTTGTGGATTTGTTCCCTTATTTTCTCAAGAACGGTCCAATTCTCAAATATCTTAGGGTGTGTTGCTGGTGTTTTCCCTCAAGCTCTCCCTTCTTGGGGAAGAGTTGGGTCATCAGATATCTCTGTTGTTTCTGGGTCTCAAGCACAGTGGGACTTCTGGCTTAGGACTTGTCCTGTCCTGTGCCCCTGAGGTCCTGGGGGCCTTCACACTTGGCAGGCAGCCAGAGATGCCTTGATGGTCTGGGCTGACCTTGGACTAGCTGCTAGGGCCTCATAAGTAATCCTTTGCAGTTTGAATCAGGCCAGTTCAAAAGCCTCGGCAGGTTGCAGGGTTTGTTCTGGGACAGCCAAAAGTCTTCACACCCACTCTGGAAGGGCCCTCCCTCCAGGGAATTCCTTTTATAGAATGGATCAGGGGTGGCGAACCTTTTGGCGATTGAATGCCAAAGTTTATGAAATAAGAGTATACTCTCGACTTGCGTGCCAACCCATCGAGTGAGATAGAGGTATCGATTATTTTTATGTCTATAAGAGCATAAACAATAATTTTTTAAATGGTATTCACAGCTCCGCGTGCCAAAATAATTGCTCCGTGTGCCACTTTGGGCACGTGTGCCATAGGTTCGCCACCCCCGGAATGGATGAAAATGGACTAGGAAAGTGACCCCTAGAGGAACTTCCTCTGATAAGAGCAATTAGAGCCTGCTTGTGTTGGTTATACTGTTTGCTCCCCATCCTACGCAACTAATCCTGGCACCCAATTTCTGCCCTCACCACTCAATCTCTGGGTCATGATTTCATACCCTTTCTGGTTTATATAGCTATCGTGTGCTATATGCTAAGCTAAAGTGTAATACCTATGTGTATTTTTTGCTTTAAAATTTGAATTTTTAAAGGTCAGGTGTTTTGCCCTTATTTTAGTGATTTTGCTGTTGCCAATTAGGGACCACTAGGTGCCAGGCTCCCTTGCCCTCTGGCTTCCAGTTGGGTTCCATACTCGGGAGGCACTTCCAGAATGAAGAGTGGGCGGAGAGAGAGGTCAGGCTATTTCTTCCCCTAGCTGTCTCCTCTACATGAAGTGGTTCTGGCAGTGCTGCTTCCGTATCAGCTGTAACTCCTGTAACTATTTTGCACCCTTTCGACGGGACACAAGCTCCCTTCCTGTACTCCTACTAATTTAGGAGTGATGGTCTCTTCCCACTTTTGCTAAGCCCTGTGTTGATTGCCTAAACTCTGCCCCTATAAATTGTCCCTTCACTTAAAACCTGCTACATTAAAATCTTTGCATGTACCATCTATTTTCCTCTTGAAAGGACCCCAGCTGGTACAATCATAGTAAGTTATAAACTACCTCCACTTGGAAAATCTGAAGACCTTTCCAATTAGAAGCAGTCACCTTCTAGAAGATGTCTGGATCCACCTTCAACACTCACAATTACTACAAGATCCAGGACACCAGCAAAGATTTGCTAGATTGAAGGCTCTTCCAGGGCGGGAACATTGTTCTGAGCATCGTTGTGAATCTCCCCGCTCCCAGCCCCGTGGCATCTAGTAGGTGCCCAATAAATGTTCCCTACAGAAGTAGCATCCTTGGGCCCCAAGAGCCTCAGCTCCCCTTTTTCCCTCTTCTTGCCCAGACCACCTGCTGAGCTGCTGGCACCGGTAGGGTCTGGATCACCATGCCGGCAAGCTGGTTTATTCCTTATTGTTCTTGATGGAAGGAAATTCACCCACGTGATTTTTTGCAGTATCCAGAAAGGGTGGGTACAGAAGGTCCTGTTGTGAAAAGCTCGGGAGGAATGCAGGTTTTAGGCTCACCCTCACGTTGCTGCTATTCCTATGTCAGACTTGCTCCTCCCCTTACACATACCCCATCCCCCTTACCCCTCAACAAAAGACTTGAAACATTTTATTTTGAGATGGGATTAAAGTCCATGCACCGAGACAGGAGATGACTATGTATCGCTCCTGTGTGTGTTATACACCTGAGACCTTTTCCAAAACACTAGCAGCTAATTTTCATTCAGTATAGGCAGCCACGGGGCATGTTATTTTATCGTAAACATTTAAATCTGGGTAGGCCTGAGATTTTAATACTCTTGGTGGGAAGCACTGTAAACCATAAACGCACACTAAAAGGCAATTGCTATGGAGACTGCATCTCGGCCCTGCATTTCTCTGAGTTTTCTTTTTGGGGCGCTTCAGCATCTACAGGGTGTCCTAGGAACGCTGCTCTGGGTGGGAGCCCCGGTGCAGCAGTGTTAGGGGCAACCCACTTGGGACTGGAGCCTTGTCCCAGGATTAAAAGTTGGAGACGGCCGCCTAAGACAGGGTGTGTGTGTGTCAAGGGTGGGTGGAGGGGAGGTTCTCAGGCTGCGCAGGCCCCCAGCTCCGCCGCCTGTGCGGGGACCACGTGCAGAAGCCGCGCACGGGGGGCCCCTGGCGCGCAGCCGCGGTGGGTGCCTGTGCCGGGTCCCCGGGCCCCGGGTGTGTGTCTGGGGGGGTTTCTGGGTGGGCGGAGGGCCCAGCTCCACCCTGCTTCCCCCGTGAGTGTGTGAGAGGCCTCAGCCCAGCGCTTGCCGCGCGGTGCCTGCGCCCGGGAGAGCGCGCGCGTGCCCGTGCGGGGTGCGTGCGTGTGTGTGTGTGTGTGTGTGTGTGAGAGACAGTGTGTGTCAGGTGACTTGGGTCACGCAGTCTCTCTCTCTCCTCGGGGAGGAACTGCCGCGCTCCGGCTGAGTCCTCCGCCAGCAGGCGGGCGGGGCGGCGAGGGGGCTCCGGGCGCGCTGGGCACCGCGGGACCCAGACCTGGACGCCGCCGGCCCGGGGCACTCGCGGCCCCCGCCCCCGCCGGCTTCCGCCACGACCCAGACAAAACCCCAATTCAGATAGGTTGCGAGCAGCCGGCGAGGCGGCTTCGCCCCCACCCGGGAGCCCCGCCGCCTCCGGCCCGCCGGCGGGTGGGTGCAATGAGCCAGGTGCTGGGGAAGCCGCAGCTGGAGGACGAGGACGACGACGAGGAGGATGAGCTGGTGGGGCTCGCGGACTACGGGGACGGGCCCGACTCCTCGGACGCCGACCCGGACAGCGGGACGGAGGAGGGAGGTGAGCGCCGGGCCCCGCGCGTCCTGAGCCCGCACCCCGTCCCTTCCCGGCTGAACGCGCTGCGGGCCTGTGGACTTGGAGCGGATCCAGGAGAGTGGAGTTGCGGGGTGGGGGTGGGCAGGAGCGATCGCACGCTGCAAAATGGGGGATCCGGGGTGCCGGCGCCGATGGGAGACCGGGATCCGAGCGGAGAGAGGAAGCGTGTGGTCGGGGGCAACATGCGCTCGCTGGCCCCTTGCTGGGCCGGTACCTCCCCCCACCTCTCACCCGAGCTCTCCACGGGGTCTGGGCGTTGGGGAGATAGGCTTAGCCCCCACGCCGGCTCGCCCTGGGACCTCTCCCTGAATGCTGCTCGTGAAGCTGGGGTCAGATATCGTGGCTAAAAAAGGCAGCCGGCTGCAGCGTGACTGGCAGGGTCGTCGGCAGCTGCGGGTGTCAGTCTTGCCTGATGTCGTCGCGGGAGGGGTCCTGGGCAGCCCAGATCTGCGGCTTAGGGGCACTCATGGAGTGGCGGGGAGATGCACCCAAGTGATGTGGGAGTCGCCGAGGAGCCGCCGGTTTCCCGGGATCCGGGCAAACACGGTTGTTAGGACACCTTATCGGTGCTGGGTGTCACCACCTGGACACGGCAGAGTCTGCCTGGAGCGAGCGCGGGGCGGGGGAATACAATGCCATCCAGAAGCACACTCTGCTTCCTGTTCAAGAAAGGGGCTTAGCAATTGTTCAGCCTGTTGGGGGCTTTCCTGCGTTCAATTCTTAAGGCCTAAGGAAGTTGAGAGCTTTGTAGGGTTCCAGAAGGGTTCATCTTTTTGTTTGTTTTCCTGCAAAGTAGGGATAAAGTTCTGTATTGTAAGGTCACTTGTAAAGGTCAGTTGAAGGAGACTGTTAAACTTAACATTTAGGTGAAGCTGTGTGCATCCAAAGAAGGAACGAACTTTTCAAATTTTGACTTGGAACAAATTGTGTGATGGATGAAAGTACCTTTGTGACTGCTAATTTTGGAGAACTCTTGTTGAAATTCATTAGAACTTAAAAAAAAAATTCCTTGTACAAAGCTTTTCTCTGGAGAACAGTTTCCATTGTTTTGCATATGGTAGTGCTGCATTCAGTGAGTCAGAACGGGAAGAAAAGTTAACTAAACCCGAGCCTGATAGATGATAGAAAAGCTTTCCAAGTCACCCTTTTTCATCATGGCCTGTCTCCAGGGACGATTTGTGCTAATTCCCCATCTGCTTCGTGTGCACCTGTGGTCTTCTCTCTTCTGCACTCCATAATTGGTCCCACAGTTGAGCACGTGGCTACATTTTTGTAGCTAAAGGCCTTCAACACTCTTGTTGGGAGTCCATAGGGCTACATCTGTTAATTAAATCATTCAGTTACTTCATTATTATTCACAATGCATTTGTTGGCTCCTCCTAGATTCTTGGGAGACTTAAGGATGTATTTGCAAGGTATTTGAAATGGTAGACACACAATAGGGTGTATTTGTGGTACTCTTAAGAAAAGTGACTATATCCAGGAAGAAAAGCCCTGTATTTTGATATCGTCCTGGGGGTCAGAGAGGTTCCAAGAAAAGCCCAAGATCTGTTTATTTACTCTGTAGCTCTTTAAGGGGGTTTTAAAGTTGGATTTGAGTACTTGAAATTGAAGTGAAAGTAAAGCTTTGACTTAGGGGTGGGATTTCCTGAACAAAGGGCTTCCCCAGAGCCCAGTTGAGGACGTCCCTCACTTCTAACCTAAAGCAAACCCGCCCAGAATTGATCCTTTTGATTACCATATTTTTCGGTCCATAAGACGCACTTTCCCCCCCCCAAAAGTGGAGAGAAAAGTGTGTGTCTTATGGAGCGAATACTGCAAAGAAGAGTGCACGTTGGGGACCTTAATGATGCCGTGGGGAAACCTGCAGCCAGATCAGAAAGCAAGGACTGCATGGAAGGAGAGCGGGTCCAGGCAGGTCAGGTGCATCTTATGGAGTGAAAAATACTCTCCATAATTCAATGATAAAATCCTCCCTATTGAGTTCTTGGATCAACCTGGAATCTTGCTCTAAAAGCAGTGAGTATATTTATGTCGTAAGAGGAGCAACAAATGAATAGTTGCTCCTGCAAACATTACTGAAGTAGGGCCTTTCTCCATCTGGACCTATTGTAGATCTGATCTCTGAAGACTTACTCCATTTTCCTGGGCTCCTGTTCTTTCCACATGTTGAGTTTTAGGCTTGAATGTAGAATTTCTGTCAGAAGATTCACTCTAGAGTAGCAGACAGGCAGGCTCCTTGGTCAGCAGTTCTACCAAAGACTGTCCCTGACAACTGTCATGCCAGCTAATATGGTCCTGGGAAGCCAGGATGAGGGGGGAGGTTGGGAGTTGTGACTTCCGTTCCTGGGACCCAAAGCAAGGTGCCACCAAAGGGTCAATCCTGATTTCTAATGGGCCCTGGGCACATGTTGCATTAAAATCCTGTTATTTTTGGTAAAATTTACATTTACCTACTCTCAAAAAAGTGAAATGTGGCAGGAAAAAGAACTTAATATTTACTCTGAGAAAAGATGAATATGGTGCACTCTGAACCATGAGCAAAGCTTTTCTCTAATGAATCCTTCTCCCCCTTCACCTTCTTGATGGACTTGGTTTTAGTGTAAGGTGACCAGATTTTAACATTGGTAAAGCGGAACACCATTGGCCGGCGGGGAGGGGGTTGGTTCTTGATTAAAAATTTGGTCTATCTCCCACTGTTCCCTAGCTTGTCGTGCATTCTTTCCAAAAATTGGGACCTTTTTAAAATGCTGCGGGATGCGGGACAAATTGTTAAAAATTGGGACTGTCCCACCAAAAGCGGGACGTCTGGTCACCTAATTTTAGTGCTTGTGCTCAGTAGAGATCTGGGGCTTTTTTCTTGAGGTTCAGACATCTATCCTGGCTGATGGGATGCAGAACTGACTAGCATCACTGTGCAAAAGAATGTGGACTGAAGGTGGATAAGTGTGAGTTTCATTTCCCTTAGTATTCTAAGGAACCTCTGATCTTTTTTTTTTTAATTGGTAATTTTCAGCATTTAATTTAATTTATTTATTTATTGTTTTTGACAGAGAGAGAGAGAGAGGGAGAGAGAGAGAGAGAGAGATACAAAGACAGACAGAGAGAGAACTGAACTGGGGGAACTTCCCAGTTCAGCATATGGTTCCGCACGGGCTGGGCTGGGATTTGATCCTCGGTCCCCGGCGCTGCAAAGTGAACGCCTAACCCACTGAGCCATCCCGGATTCCCTTGATCTTCATTTTAAACTTAGTGCCTTGTGAGTTTTACCACATTGTGCTAAGTTTGAAAATGTAGTGCAGCTAAGGTCAGACATAAATTGCACTTTCCTGGCTTGCACTCCAAAATTTATTTATGAATACCAGGAGTGTTCTTGGGCACTTTAGTTCTGTTAAGGACAGATTTAGGCATTTCTCAACCCCCTTTTCAGGATAGTTAATCAGAGATAAGGTTAGTCTCACCTTCAGCTTCCAAGTTCCAGATAAAGCTCCAGAGAGAGGAGGCAATAACTAATTAAGTCATTAAAAACAGTTGCACCCCAAATAATGATTTTTTTAAAGATTTTTTTTTATTGTTTTTGACAGAGAGAGAGAGAGAGAGAGAGAGAGAGAGAGAGAGGGAGAGAGATGCAGAGACAGAGAGAAGGGAAAGGGCCCAGAATGGTCTCCATAGTTGCACATCATTGGTTTTTCCACATATTTTCATTCCACAGGTGGGCACGGGGCTGCACAGGGCAGGAACTA
This sequence comes from Craseonycteris thonglongyai, assembly GCA_004027555.1. Taxonomy (NCBI): domain Eukaryota; kingdom Metazoa; phylum Chordata; class Mammalia; order Chiroptera; family Craseonycteridae; genus Craseonycteris; species Craseonycteris thonglongyai. Next base: position 7,361 of record PVKE010037275.1, on the reverse strand, counting down.
GGCCGGGGTCTCACCCTGGTGAGAATGGAACTGGGGGCACTCCCCAGTTCAGCATACGGGTCCACATGGGCTGGGGCCGGGGCCAGAGCCTGGATTTGATCCGTGGTCCCCGGGGGCTGCAAAGTAAGCGCTTAACCCATTGAGCCAATCCAGCTTCCCCCAAAATAATGACTTTTTTGACACATGGACTTTAAATCTTTAGTAAATTACTGTGCTTTAAAAATGGTGACAACAAGGAAAGCAATTAAAAGGTCATATTTAATCAAAAAGCAAAATTGTTTTTTTCCCCAAAGTCCAATATTTAAGGCAAACTTGGCTAAGACAGCTGCTCACCTGCAGTCCAGCTAAGTGCTGTCTTGTTTCCATAGCAGCCTGTGTACTACCTTAGGGTCTAAGGAAGTAACAGTTTAGGTGGTTACTATAGGCACAGCGGGAAATCCAGGGTCAGCGGGTGGTACTTCCCTGATGGGTGTAAATGCAGTGAATCCAGCCATTCACATCTATTAATCATAGTGTCAGCTATTATTTTTCCTAAAATGATTGAAAGATTATTAATGTAATCACCTCACGTTCCCTGAGAGTAAGCAGAGATAATTGTTCTGATATGTGAGAGATGCCAGGGGATTGTTCTGCAGTTACATGAGCTACAGCTGAACAAGTTTTAGAAGGTCAAGTTCATGGAAAATATTAGTCCTTTTCCTTGTAATTCTGCCTTGTCCACAAAGAGTTGGGTTGACTGCAGCCTTGGCCATAACTAATCTCTTGGGTTTCCATCTGGAAATACAGAAATACAAAAAAGTTGGAATAAATGGAAATATAGAATAATTTTAAATGGCATGACCAAGGTCACACGTTAGGCACAGTGCTTGTTTGAATACATGAGTTAGAGAACATATTTTTATATTAGATGTTTTGTAAACATGTTCCAATGATTCAGTGTACCATAGAACCTTGATTCTCTACTCTTATCAGAAATCTCTCCCATTTTAATATTAGAACAGACATAGGGTAGTCTAATGGAAATAAGAGGCAGAAATAAGTTCTGGATAAGGGGTGTGGCTCTGAGTTTGCAGGATCATCTTTTTCAGTCTCCAGGTGACTGACTTTGTTGTGTCTCTCAAAGTTTACTCTGCTTTGTTCAGTCGCCCATACCCATAGTTATTGTTAGTGACACATTTCACTTCCTACCATAGCCACTTCTTTCCTGCTCATTTTTCTTTCTTCTTCTCTACCTCCATTTTCTTCCTTACCTTTAAAAAAACAAAACAAAAAGTTTTATTCTCCCTCTCCTGTAGAAGCCTTAAAGCTCTCTTGTGACAGTGGCTTTCCCTGGTTCTGCTGTGACTCTCAAGACAAATAGGTTCTTCACTCTTGGCCAAAACCATCCATGGAGCTGATCACCTTCTCTTGACGATCTCTGGGAAAGATGCCAGCTAAGTTTTTCAGTATGTAAAATAGAGGACTACCTAAAACCAACCTTGATCGCTCTCAAAGTGATTGTTTAAAAAAAATAGTTCACAAGAACACTTTTCCCTTCGCCCATGAGCATTGTTAGATCAGAAGACATTAGAAATGTTATTAATAGATATATAAAGGAAGTATTTATAGGTGGAATCATGTGTTTTGGTTACCTGCTAGTGTGCTTTGAGAGGATTTCATAAAGATTTGGTTTTCACACATAAATAAAAATAAGTAAAAAATCACCTTTATGTCTTCGAAATATGTTCTATTTGCTTTTTATTCTCCTTACTAAGTAATCAAATGAACAGTGAATCTTCATTATTTTTGCATAGTCTCTTATTAATGGTACTTATTAACATACATTTAATTCCCACTTGGGTTGGAATTTAATCTTACTGAACACCTGGGTATTGAATGTATAAGTGATCAGAAATGTAAAGGACAACAGTTAATGTTGCAAATAGAAACAAACCAGAGGCCTCTTCCTAAAACCGTAAGTAAAAGAACCTCAAGCCTTTGTTGACGCCACAGAATACTCACAGCTAAGAAATTCTAACTTTCCCTTAAGGCTGAGTGAGACTTTCATTGTAGTCACACTTCACAAAAGACCCTGTCCTTACCTGGGCTTGGGTTGGGGGAAAAAAGAAGGGTGTGTGTGTGTGTGTGTGCGTGCGCACACACACACACACATGCTGATAGAGACTGATAGATGAAGAAATAAATATAAAGACTCATGGACATGTAAAGTGTCACACAGCTGGTAAATGGCAGAGCTGGGACTTGAACCCTAGTCTGGCACCAAACCTGTACTTTCTAAAGAGGACGTGTTCAGCCTGCAGCCCGGGATGGCTTTGAATGCAGCCCAACACAGATTCTTAAAACATTATGAGACTTTTTTTGTGAGTTGTTTTTTTTTAGAATGCTCATCGGCTATTGTTAGTGTTCTGTGTGTGGCCCAAGACAATTCTTCCAGCAGGGCCCAGAGAAGCCAAAAGGTAGGACACAGCTGTTCTAAACCATTCCCACTTGCTATCACTTTGCTTCCATGTTATTCTAGTTCTTTCATGAAATACTTGTTTTATTTTCCCATTTTGGACCTGTTCTAAAGGGGTCACCTCTTGTATAACTTAATTATAATAGCTCTCAGTTGTATAATACATAATTTATGAAGTGCATTTCACATAATGTCTCATTCTCACCGGAGAGACCCCTTAAGCTCAGGAAGCAGGGCCAACCATGTTAGAATTGTGTAAGGAGTTGGCCTTCATTCCCATTTTCCTGGTTTCTGGGTCCTTTGTTGTGACATTCCCAACCCACAGATCAGCCAGGTCCCTAGGTGGCCTGTGCTTAAGGCTCTGATTCATCTAGCTCTTCCTTTCTGCATTACAAGGCCTACGGTACCTGTTTTTGACAAGGCTCTGCCACTTCCTGATTAAGTAATTAGCCTGCAGGGGTTAAAGACTGCTAATGGCTGGGCTAGATGACTCCTCATAAAGCCATTCCTTGGGTGATTGAGTTTTCCTGGGATCTCCAGCAGTACAGTTACAAAGCTGGGCCGTTTGGGAAAATTTGGTACTAACAGAACCCGGTGCAAGATATGTAAGGTGTGTTCAGTGCCCCTGACCGCAGCAGATACATTGTACTGAGGCCTAAAGCTCATCCTCTTGATACCTAAGTGCTGGTTGGGGCCAAAGTCAAATATGCAATTTTTTCTTAAAGCTTCAGTTAATTGAACTTCAAATTCTGCTCACTTTCATTTGATCCTCCCAACCAACAAACACCTAGAGGGGGAGGCCTTAGTTTTTAAATCTGTGAAGAATAAAAGTTACCAACTTGAGGATTAGAGATGATACTGTGCACTATGTAAATTTTGTAAACAGTACATGGTAACTGCTGGGTGGTAAGAGGTTGGAGTGCATTGCTTTGAGCTGTTTCATGGTGGCCAATGCTAAAACCTCTCAAATGTGCCCTCACCCTCAGCAACCAGATAAAAAGGACCATGACGGCATGGACAGCCCCTGCAAACCCAATTCCCACTTCAAACCTGTCTGCAACTGCATATAGTTTTATGGCCCTTCTGAGCGCCCTGCCCTGATCCGTTTCTCACCTGAGAGCCACCGGTCAGCAGGCACCCAGACTTAACAGCTTCAGGTAGCCTCTTCCCCTTTACCATCTTGGTGAATGGGCCCTTCCTTGTTCACTTGTTCTGCCAGGTTGGGACCTCAGAGCTTCTTTCTCACTTGTCCTCTATATCCCATGGATCGCCGGATACTACCAAGTTGACTTGAACTTCTCAAGAATCCATTCCTCATGACCATTTCCATGGGTTTGTGCCTTAGTTCTTCCATTTTTCATTTGTGTCCTAGCACAATTTTCTGCTGCTGTGGGGAGGAAAAACTTTTCCTCTGTTCTCATGGGTTCTAAATTGGAGGCCTGCAAATTAAACTGGCAAAAGAAAGATTAACAAGAGAAAAACAGACTTAATTATATACTGATACATGGAAGTTAGGGTGACCAGACGTCCCGCTTCGGGCGGGACAGTCCCGATTTTTAGCAATTTGTCCCGTGTCCTGTGGCGTTTTAAAAAAGTCCCGATTTTTGGAAAGAATGCCCAACAAGCTAGGGAATGGCGGGAGATAGACCAAAATTTTAATCAAGAACCCCCTCCCCCCGGTCAATGGTGTCCCGCTTTACCAATGTTAAAATCTGGTCATCTTAATGGAAGTTCAAAAAATGCCACTCAAGGAGGCAGGTAGAATTTGGGACTTGTATACCATCTTAAGAGAGGATGGGGAGGGGAACTTCTTAGAGAACAAATGACCTCATAGAAGGGGGTGGGGGAAAAGGGCACTTATGGAAAAACAAATGGGGAAGCCGGGATGGCTCAGCAGGCTAAAGCACTCGCTTTGCAGCCCTAGAGACTGTGGATGGAACCCCGGCCCAGGCCCATGCAGACCCATAAGCTGAACTGGAGTGTGCTTTCCATGTACGAGGCCCCCAGCGCAGTTCCTGCCCTGTGCGGCCCCCGCCCACCTGTGTGGAGTGCAACCATGTTGAAAACTAATGATGTGCAACTATGGAGGCTGCTCTGAGCCCTCCCCCTTCTTTCTGTTTCTCTTTCTTTGTCCTCTCTGTCTCTGTCAAAAACAATAAAAATAAATCTTTAAAAAAAAGAAAAAAGAAAAGCAAATTACTTTTTGTAAAAATAAGTGGGCCCATAGGACAATAAGAGGGAGAGATAGTTTTGTGACCATGTCTGTTCAGGTGTGGTGCCGACCGTTCTTCTGGTCTCAGTCGTAAGTCTCCAACAAGAGAAGATTAGAGTTGCTCATGGAGAGGAGATTTATGACAATTGAGTTCTTTTGGGAGGCTCTGTTATAAGCAATTAGGGGATTTCAGAACTCATACCTTTAGATGAAAAATTTTTATGTCACACAGTAGCTTATTCTAGATCAGGAGTGCCTAATCTCTTGGCTTCCCTGGGTCACATTGGAAGAAGAATTGTCTTGGGCTACACATAAAATACACTAACACTAATGACAGCTGATGAGCTAAAAAAAAAACAACAACTCACGTTTTAAGAAAGTTTACGAATTTGTGTTGGACCACATTCAAAGCCGTCCTGGCCACATGTGGCCCTTGGGCTGCAGGTTGGACAAGCTTATTCTAGACATCTTCACTGTCTTCACACTGACCTCCTCTAGGGAGTCTATTTCGGGACTGAACTTCCTGAAATGTAAGTCTGAGCATGTTAGTCTCTCCTTAAAATCTTTAGTGATTTCCTCATGACTTTCCGAGTAGAATCCAAATTTCCCAGCACCTCATTCACGAGATAGCCTCTGACTTCTCTGTGTTGTATTTGTGTGTTGTATATGTGAAGGAGACAGTAAACAAACAAGAAGATGGACATAAAGTAAAAAGAAAATTGTGTATAGTGATAAGTACTAGCAAGAAGACAGGATTATAAGGAAGTGAGGGGCCTGGTTTAGATCCGAGGAGGTAAAATCGCTGCTGGGCTGAGGGATACCTGCCAGGTGGAGGGAGGAGCAAGTCTGGACTCTGAGGTGAGGAACCAGTGTGGCTGCAGCCAGGACAATTAGTGAAAGATGAACCTGGCTTGGGGTGAGAGGGTGGTCCACATAGGGCCTTTTGGGACAAAAAGGCATTTGGATTTTATTCTAAATGCTGTGGGAAGCCACTGGATAGTGTGGAGCCCTTTCTTACCTTCAAACTACATTCCCTAAACTCCAGGAAGGCCCAGATCTCTTCCTGGCACTACCTTTTCCTCATTCGTCTCTTTTATGCCTCCTCTTCTTTAAGACTCAGGTGTTATTTCTCCATGGAGCCTCTCTGAGCCCATAACACCTAGATAGCAATGAATTGTTTTTCTTGTCTGCTTTCCCTTCTAATCGCCAAGGGATAAATCTTTTCTTTGTGTCTGTAGCCTGTGGCTCAGCCCTGTCTAACACTTGGAGGACTTTCCGGGAACCTTTATGAAACAGAACAAAATGCCCTCTTGTTAATTTCACCTCACTCCTGAAACTTCCTCCAAGCCTGGCTGACACTTTTAAAGAGCCCTCTGTGGGGTTCTGTCTAGTCCCTAATCCTGTAGTTCCTTTCTGGTTTTTTTAAAAAAGTATGAGCCCTTTTATTGCTCCTTTGAAAGCAGTTATCATCCTTCATTCTCTTTCATGTTTACACCTTTCTTAGGCTGTTCTTATTAAACTTGAGTTAGTGGATGATGCTCAGGGAAATGTTGGTGGAGAGAACCCAGCCCTCCCCAGGAGGCCAAGAAGTTGGGGTGTTTCATTTCCTGATGGAAGCTTTCTGCTCCCACTCCCAGAGTGGAGAGGCCCTCTGAGAAACTCTGAGAAACCCCATAGGGTTTCAGAAGTGGAGACATTTGAGAGGAAGAGTGGGAGAGGGTTTGAAGGGAGCTTTTGGTCAGCAGTCCTTTCTGAGGTAAGAAAACTCTCCTGATCAACAGCAGTGGTCTACAAAAAACAGCACAAAACAAAACAAAACCCCAAAACCAAAAAAACATTTATATTGTGAGCCAGCACCCACATATTGTAAGTAAACCTGAAGGAGCTCCACTAGCTGCATTTAGTCTTCTGCATGATGTACTCTGATACGTTCTAGTCTCTTCCTTTTTTCTTTGTTGCAGTTACTTATTAATGCCATCTGATTGGTGGCTAAGATTCTTGGTGAGGACACCACTACACACTAGCCTTGTGACCTCGGGCCACTTCCTTCCCACAGATTCCTCAAATTTTAAACAGACTTGTATCTTCTCCTGGGGTGGGTAACCTTTGTAGAAATGTCTAGCAAGGTCCCTAGCACACAGTATATTTCTATTAACATCAACTAAATAGCATAAAATGCATCTGTGTGGCTCAGAGAGGTCTCTACAGAGTTGATGGTTCTCTTGCTCGCCTAGTCTACCATTTCCCAGTTGTTTACAGTTAGTGCCCCTGCTTGAATTTAGCAGCAAAAGGAAGTACTTTCCTCTGTATGTGTATGTTTATATAGCTGTGAGTTTTGCTTCCCAGCCACTCTGTGTAGGTAGACATTGCGTATACACTCCCTTCCCTCGTCACAGTTGTCCCCACCACCTCCCCACTCTCCCAGTGGGAGGAGATCCAACCTCCAGGGCACCAGCATGGATGGTCATACCACACAGAGACTTGCACACCCTGCTGACAGTAAGTTAAAATCCACACCAACATGCAGCAGTATAAATTGGGAAGAGGGGAAGCCAGGATGGTTCAGGGGGTTAAACGCTCACTTTGCAGCCCCGGGGACTGAGGATCAAGTCCCATCCCTGGCCTGTGTGGACTCATATGCTGAACTGGTGTGTGCTTCCCATGCGGGAGGCCTCCAGTTCAGTTCTGGGCCCC
>PVKE010037274.1:0-15982 GCA_004027555.1 Craseonycteris thonglongyai | reverse complement strand
CCCCAGCCAGGTTCCTGCCCAGAGCAGTCCTCTCCCACCTGTGAAATGAAACTATACTGAAGACTGATGTGCAACTATGGAGACTGCTCTGGGCCCTGCCCCTTCTCTCTGTCTCTCTCTCTGTCAAAAACAATAAAAATAAATCTTAAAAAAAAAACAAACAAGAAAAGACATGTCTATATCACTAGCACACTGTTTTGAAATCATCTGTAAAAAGGATGTTAGCATTGCTCAAATAGAAATAGGTTGAGGAGGAAACAGGAGCCTAATTGTTTGAATTCATTTATAGCTTTAAAAACAACTAGATCATGCTCCAAGAAGTAAAGATGGGAGGAAAACAAACTATTCCACGTGGCCACTATGTTGTGAGTTGTTACATTTTATTAACCCTTGTAGGCCCCACAAGACCTAGTGCAATGCTTAATACACAGGAGCGTTCAATAAAAAGCTGGCAAAGCTCCCTGCTACCATTCAGAGGGACTTTGGAGATATTACTTTAACTCCCTGAGCTTCGTTTTCTATATAGTAAACTACTACTTACTTTTATGTCCTGCATGCTTTGAGAGTGTCAAGATGTTATAAAGACCAAATTTTACTGTCAATTATATTTGTATTCAATTTTAACTGAAAGCTTGTTCAGTTCTTTTCAAAGAGGTACATTCCCTATTTCAATCTTCTGATTTTTCTGTGAATGGCTGAGGTAGCGGTATAACTCCTGGTAGCTGTTTATGAGCAGCCTGATTTCTGTAGACAGCACAGAATAAATTATGAAGGATGTAAGTGTAAGACATATCATCAAATAAAATAGACCTGATTTGCATGCGGACTTAAATGTTACATGAATTTTACAATCACTTGGCAGGCTAAAATAAAATAAAGGGAAACGTGCCTTTGGTAATCCGAAGAGGGAATGCCTAGAAACCTAAGAAATCCCAATATTTATAGTTTGAAACTAAAGATTATAGAAACAGAAACTAAACTGCAAGATAAGACTTAGTATGGTAATTAAACCTTGAAGACTCATTTAATTGAATGAACATAAAGTTTGCCATAGTGGTGAAATTACAAGTTAGATAGAGTGAGGGAAAAGTGAAATAGACTCGACAGCTGCCATCACTTTCAAATTTCACAGAAGCCAGAAAGAGTAGAGTAAAATGAAATTTCCAATGTGGTCTGGAAAGTCTTTAAAGGCTGATAGAATGTTTTATGCAGGTTTCTATGCTATACATCTGTTCATAGGATAGCTCTCACAGTCAAAGAAAAGGGCTGAGGGAAAGCTGGGATGGCTCAGCGGGTAAAGCGCTCACTTTGCAGCCCCGGGGACTGAGGATCGAATCCCGGCTCTAGCCCATGTGGACCCACATGATGAACTGGGGTGTGCCCCCAGTTCAGTTCTTGCAAGGACACGTGTGGGAGGCTCGCAGCCCAGTTCCTGCCCTGCGCAGCCCTGTGCCCACCTGTGGAGTGAAACTATATGGAAAACTAATGCTGTCAACTATGGAGACTGCTCTGGTCCCTCTCCCTTCTCTCTATTTCTCTCTGTCTCTGTTTCTCTCTGTCAAAAATCAATAAAATAAATCTTTAAAAAGAAAGAAAATGGCTGAGGGTGAAGAAGGCAGTGGTGAAAAGAAGCAAAAGGGGTGTGATCACCAGCCAAGGAATGCTGAGAACTATCAAAACTGGAAGAGGCCACTAATGGCTTCTCCCCTTGGACCCTGGGGGGAGTACAGCCTTGCCAACACCTTGATTTCGACCCCAGTGATACTGATTTTGGACTTCTGTCCTCCAGAACTGTGAGAGGATGCATTTCTGTTGTTTTAAGCTGTCCCAGTTTGTGATCATTTGTGCAGCCACAGGAAGCTTATAAAAGTTTAATCACACAACTGCAGTTAAGATACAGAACTTCATCCCAGCAAAGGTCTCTGGTTATAAACCTTCACAATGTTGCCTTTAAGAGTCTTGTTATGACGTGCTGTCCAGAAAAGGTCGAGCCATAAATGCCTCCATTTTTTTATATTACATGGCTGGTATTTTCTGGATGGGAGTTTTGTTTGTATTTAATGAGAAGACTAGAAAAAATTACCTCCATATGTATGAGTAATTTTAAATTTACATGTAAACGAATATAAAAGTCTCCATCTTTCTGGAAGTGGAAGTCTCCCAAGTCTGCTTTTAACCAAGTGTGCTGCCACTTTTCCTCTCAAATAGCATGCAGTTCACAGGTGAGTTTATTCGTATATGCCTAGTTACATCTGTTGTGGATGCTACTGTTCTCCAAAAGCAGGTATCTAGCTCTCAAAACTACTCATATCTTTTAATAATCCGGGCTACTAAAGACATGTGTGCTCTGCATTTTCCTAGGATGTCTCAGCCGGTTCAGTGCTCACTTTACTGCCTCAGGGTACAGGAATCGAAACCCAGCAGCAGCCTGTGCAGATCCATATGCTCAACTGGTGTGTGCTTCCCTGTGGGAAGCCCCCAGTTCTCTTTTCCTGGGTGTGCCTCCCAAGCGGGAGGTCCATGGCCAGGCTCCCACCCTGCACATCCCCACATCCACCTGTGTGGAGTGAAACTATGTTGAAAACTGATGATGTCTGACTGTGGAGACTGCTCTGGTCTCTCCTTCTCTCTGTCTCTCTCCAGCTCTGTCTTTCTCTGTCAAACAATAGATAAAAATAAATCTTAAAACACACACACAATAATGAATAAAAGAAAACGATGGGTTAACAAAACTGCTCCTCTTCAAAATAAAGCTTTAAAAAGGAGAGGATGTGCATTTGCACCAACCAATAGCTTGGATATTTTTAAAAAGATGAAATTTATTTTTTCAAATTAATTATTCAATTAAAAAAAAAGTCAAGTGCTGCATTCTTATAGGAAATTTGGAACTGATTAAAAAACAAACTACAAAACATAAATCCAGTGTGGCAACCTCACCTCTCTGGGTTATTTACTAAGGTATTTTTATTCAGTTATTTCTATGTGGTGAGTCTCACTTGAGGACAGGAACCCAAGTCCTAGAGTCGGCAAATGCCATTTTCCTCTGGATGCTGTGCCCTCCTGTCTCCAACATTCTCCACCCCCTGTAGCACCAGCCTCAGACAGATCGCTACTCATTTTTTAATCAAAACAATATTCTTAACGTCCTGTTTAGGGAACTGTCATTCTAAACACCCTGTGATGAGGTGAGAGTCACCTGCCCGCCACTCTGGGGGTCCCATAGCCTTTCCCAGTGAATTGTCTCATCCCTGCGGAGTACTCAAGTTCAACTCCTGGCGGATTCGATTTCTCCTGGTGCCCGCTTCGGCCCTTCCCATCTTCCCTAGAAGCAGGAATAGATGGTCAGCCCGTGGGTGTGCAGCGCAGTGACCTGAGCGCAGCGGTGACCTGGGCGCGCGCGGGGCCAGAGCTGGGGGCCCCTCCGTTTCCAGCGCCGGAGACTAGTCGCTGTCCCTGAGCCGTAGCCGCTGCCCGGCACAACCCCCCGCAGGGCTCTCCTAGGCCGCCGGTGACATCACTCCCGATTCCCGGGTCCCTGCTCCAGGTTTCCAGAGGCGTTAGTGGGCTGCTCCGTTTCTGTCTGTCCACCTATGGAGGGCTCATCGCCAGCGGGGTACAGGGCTGGGCACCGAGCAGCGACAGGACCCGCGGAGAAGCGGGGGCGAAGGCAGCGAGGGAAGGAGGCCCCGGCAGGCGACAGCATGAAATCCAGCCCAGCGCATTACGTGCTGCCTCTCCTGCCCACGCAGGTCCTCAGCACCAGGTGAGTTCAGGAGCGTGAGGGACCTGAGCCAAGGGGCGCGGCAGGTGAGAGGTTGGTCCTACTGAAGGTCACCAGTGGGGGTCAAAGGCACACAATTCTGCTCTGTGTATCACCTTCCTGCCTTAGAAGATTTCTATGATTAAGACTCCGATCTGCGGCAGCAAAGTTCTTTAGAAGGAAGTGTCAGGACTCTTTCCTGCGCAGGAACAAAATACATTTCTTAACACAGACAACATGCTTCTCTCTGGCCCTAATGGCAAGCACGCAGACTACGAGAGAGACCAAATAAATGGATACAAGGAGGAAACTGTTGCCAGGGAAGGTCTCTACAATGGCCTTCCAAAACAGGTGTCTGATTTTAAGGTAGTGAGCCCAAGAAAGCAGGTAACTTCTAGACTACCTGAAGCCTTTTACCAAAGTAAAAGGCCCTGGACCCCTGAAACGAACTGTTTTAACTTTTGGGGAAGGCTACTCTAGTGACAGACTGCATACATCTTTATTTGGGTGTCCCCTGACCTGAGCTACACAAATAGCAAACAAGGCCAGTTATAGAAATACCTTGAGTACTGATGTTCTCTCCCTGATTCCAAATGGGATTTTGTAAAAGTATAGTTTAGATATCAAAGAATGTACACATTTAAAAGTGTACAGTCTGATGAGTTTTGGCAACTCTATGTAAATTAAGATATAGGATATTTACATCACTGCAGAAATTCACAAAGTGCCCCATGTTAGGCAACACCACCTTAAAAGTAAAGAATTTTCTTTTTTCTATCACCATCAATTGACTGTTCTTTAAGGATTTATACATGGAATCATGCAGTATACATCCTTTCATGTTCAGCTTCTTTCACTTAGTAAAAACTGAGTCTCCCATGTTTCTGAGTCTGCAATTTGCTCCTTTAAGTGTTGAGTGATATACTATTGTATAGGTAAACCAGCATGTGTTTAGTCCTTTAACTTGTTCATGGGCATTAACATTGTTTCCAGTCATTGCCTTTTATAAAGTTGCCAAGAACATTCTTCTACATATATGATTATAATTGCTACTTTATAAAATAAACATAGTTTAACATTATGAAACATATGCCACCTGTTTTTGAAAGTGTTTGCACCATTTTTTCCTCTGACCAGCAAGATATGAGCAATTTAGAGGCTCCATACTTATGACAATGCTTGTTATTTTTAATCTTTTTTTTTTCAATTACAGTTGACATTCAATGTTATTTATATGATTATAGTTTCAGGTGTATAGTCTCATGGTTAGACATTTATATAATTTACAATGTGATCTTCTGATAATCTAGTACCTACCTGGCACCACATATAGTTATCACAACGTCATTGACTGTTTTCTGTACTTTACAGTCCCATGACTAATTTGTAACTACCAATTCCTACTTCTTAATCCCTTCTTAATTACCCATACCCTCAAACGCCCCTCTGGCAACCATCTATTTGTTCTCTGTATCTGTAAGTCTGTTTCAGTTTTGTTTGTTTGTTTTGCTCTTTAGTTTCCACATATAAGAGAGATCATATGGTATTTGTCTTTTTTCTGTCTGACTTCTTCCACTTAGCATAATACCTTCTAGGTTCATTCAGGTTGTTGCAAATGGTAACATTTTATTTTATTTTCTTATAGCTGAGTAATGTATCATGATCTTTATCCAGTTGTCTACTGATGGTCACTTAGCTTGCTTCCACATCTTGGCTATAATAAATAGCATGGCAGTGAACATAGGAGTGCATATAGCCACTCTTCATTTAATGACATATCTGTTTAACAGCTGTTTGGACTTACATCCAGTTCTCCAGCACTGAGAAACCCCTTTTTTAGTCTGTGTCTCAAGAATCCCCTTTCTCAGTCTTGTCCCATTTCTGCAGTTGGTTTGTATTCACTACACTAAGCATTTGCAATTGTGCAAGAATACATGTTTTATTTATAAGTGTAGTGTTGCATGATATTTCATGAAAAATACATACCCTATGATGTCATGACATACCACAAGACATCTGCCTTTAAGCTCCTTGCTTATAGACCAGTTTGCTTAACAATTTAGTCATAAAAACTAAACTTGATTATTAAGTGAAGAGTGCCTTTTTAAAGTAATGTGTTGGATTTCTTTGCATAAATGCTCAGAAGTGGACTAACTGGGTCATAAGGTAGTACTATTTTTAATTTTTTGAGAAACCTCCGTACCATTTTCCATATTGGCTGCACTGATTTGAAATCCCACCAATGTTTATTGCACCACTGTTCATGGAAACAACCAAAGTGTCCTTTGATAGATGACTGGATAAAGAAGTTGTGGTACATTTACACAAAGAAATACTACTCAGTAACAAGAAAATATGAAATACAGCCATTTGTGACAACATGAATGGACCTTGAAGCCATCATACTAAGCAAAAATGTTTAGAAGTGTTCTTAATTTCTAATCATTTTGGAATTTTCTGATATATTTTTATTATTGATTTCTAGTTTAATTTATTTTATTCCAGAGAATATACTCTTTATGATTTTAATCATATAAAATGTATTGAGATATATGTTATTGTCCAATATATAATCTATCATGGTGAATATTCCATGGGTACCTGGAAGGAATATGATGATGTATGTTTATGTTTGCACTTGGTGTAAGTATTCCATAAATGTAATTACATTAATTTCAGTGATAGTATTATACAAAGCTTCCATATTCCTATAAAAATCCCCAACTATGAATTGAGGACTCAATTGTGTCAATATTTTTCTTCATGTTTTCTGAAGCACCTTATGCAGGAGCAAGCATTCTTAGGTTTATCTTCTTGATAAATTGACAACTTTATCATTATGGAAACTTCCCTCATTATCCCTGATAATATTTCTTCTTTTGAAGCCCACTTCTTGTGATGTTATATAACCTTCCCAGCTTGCTTTTTTTTTCTTCAAATCAATAACACTTTATTTTAATTTTCTCTTACCATTAATATGAGGACAGAGGCAATTCTTCCCTTTGAGATAGTTACCAATTATGTATTTTTTTCCAATGATCCTTAGGTATTAAATCAAAAACAAATTACCAAATGCACCTTTAGCCCAACACTTATCCCTTGGACTTGGTGAGTAGGGGCACTAAGGTAGGATGGGGAGGTTCTTAACCAGTACCTCAGGGATCTAAAAGTCAGAATTGTTTGTTATCTCAAAGGTTTTATAGGTATACATTTTTCTAGATAGGACAGCTGAACTTCAGAGGATTTTTTACTTTCCTACCTAAGAAAGTGTCATAAATCTGACTGATGTATATGGTTTCTTTCAATCAGAAGATGTAAATCATGCCACCTTGCACCTAGTGCTATTAAAAACTAATTTACTTTAATCCCTTAACAACACTCTATCATTGACATTTTTGTTGCTACAGTTTATGCATCAGCAATTTTTAAAACATCAAATAGCCTTTTGTTTTCTATTACAAAATTTTTAAAACAAATTTGAGCAAAGATTTCTTTGTAAGTCCATAATTAGCTCATGCTCACAGATACACCTTAAAAATAAATTAGAAAAATACAATAACCATTACATAGGAAACTATTTATACCAAAGAGCACCCAGGTCTGCAAGACGCCTCCCTGTTTTATGGTTTTCATAGCTGTGTATCAGAGTATGCAGTGTGTGCGCCTCTTTGAATTGGGAATCTTCACTGAAGCATAGTATCAAGAGAGCTCCTGGTACTGATAGGAAGTCAGGCACCTTGAATTTGGTGTCAGCCTTCGCACTATCTTCTGTAGTTTGTGGATAGAGAAGATCCCCTCTTTAGGACCTTCTTTCTGCATTTCTGGAATTGACTTTAACAGAAATCCACTCTTTTCCTCTCCCCTTTATCCTCCTTTTTTTTCTTTTATCGATTTTTTTGTCTGTCCCTTCCCCTTCACTTTCTCCTCCTGTTTCTTGTCCTGTTCTCCTTTTCCTTCAAGCATTCTCATATACATATAGCTAATAAGCAGGCTAGTGTGCATAATAGTTAATAATAAAAGAACTGTTTACAAGAACTGTTGTAGCAGTAATGGCAAGTGCATTTTCCTGCTGGTAAAAACTGCTTAGCTCATTAGTGGTCCCCTAAAAGGAAGTTTTCTAGCTCAAGATTTTAACCTAAGGTCCGTGTAAAGCAGGGGTGTCAAACTGGTGGCCTGCGGCCTGAATGCGGCCCCTGAGGTAATTTTTTTTTGGCCCACGATGCTCTGAAATGAAATGAAAATAGAAAAAAATGTTATGAAGAAAATAGCGCTTAGGGGAGATGGAGGCAATACCGTGCACACAATTCCCTCCTTAACCCTTTAACTACTGAAGATGAGTATACACGTGGCCCAGTGCCTTTCCTGGGGGCCTGTGGGCGTGTATAAATGTGCTGACTCAGTTCCGGCGACGTTTCTAAATGTGATGTGGCCCACGTGAATCTTGCCTGTTGCACCAAATGGCCCGTGTTTTAATTGAGTTTGACACCCCTGGTGTAAAGCAATGTCCATAATTAGCTAGTGCTGAATTCTTTTCAAATTTGGAGAATGTGAGATTGAGGTTCTTGATTCAGAAATATATTACGTTGCTCAATACTTAACATTTTTCATTTGGTAGGTCAGACATTTAGCATTGTTTTAAAGTCAAGAAATGTGTTAACTGCAGTTAGAAAAATTATAGTCATCATATAATAATATTATAACTATAGGTGTTACTGAAGGGTTCTTGGTAAATAATATGGCAGGGAATTTCGGGACATACCAAATTAAAACATGCAAACAAAGCCAAGCAAGCTGAACAAGCTAAGGATTCATGAAAAGAACTAGAATACACTCCCAAATTCGGGAGTGGGCAGGCCCAGCTGGGGAGCAACTCCTCCGAAGAACGAAGAAAGTTAGGATTTTTTTCCAGTGAGGGCACAAAATATTCAGGGGTGGTAGCACAAGTGTTCCCAGGCTGGGTCCTGGCTGGCCACCACTTCCTGTTGGGAGGAGAAATTTTTGTCCTTATTTGGCTCTTGTGGGAACTGTTGTGACAACATAAGGGGTGGAGATTTTACTTTTTTTTCTGCCATGCTAATATCATAATCCATTGTAATTAGCTAAAGTTCACCTGAGGGCCAAGAGGTGTAGTGTATCTGCTCTCTGCCACCAAAGTCCAGCTCTGGGTAGTCTGGTAGCTGCACCTTTTCCTAAGGATGAACTCATCTCCTTCTTCTGTCCCCCCTCTCCTTTTCTTTTCATCCCCCCTTACTCCCCTAGGCCCTGTTTTTTCTGCCTGTGGAAACAAAAGGATGAAAGCTCTTCATTTATAAAATTTTATATAATTGTGTAGTTTTGCCCATTTCCATCTCTTCTGTAGCAACTTTAGTAACTGAAACAGTATTGCTCTGATTGGTCCATAATTTTCTGCAGAGTGAACATGCATTAGCCCCCACCCCACACCCCCATTAGATTGTTTCTGTTGTCCTGCAGGAAAGCTCAATATTCAGCCTTCAGCAAAAGCCAAGCATTTGCTTGTTTCAACTGGCAAATTCCACAGAGATAAAGAAAGCTATTTAATCTTGACAACTGGCTCTGGCCCTCAGGAGATAGTAGTTAGACTCAGTAAAACGCAGTTTAATGACATGAGTAATGGGAACAATAGAGAAGCTCATTTAAGGTATGCATAAATAATTGTGGTCGAAGAAAGTAACATAAATCGATTTACTATTAATAGATGCAAAATAGAATGACTACGCTTTTTAATAACTTTTTCTGTAGAAGCATTACATTGCTATGATGAGGCAGCTGATCATTTATTTCAGATAAGAGTTTAGATATTAAAAGAAAAAGTGACATGATATATTCTGTAGTTCTTGATGAGGAATGACCCATGGGATGCTTGAGAAGGCTTGTGTTTTATTATAGTGAAACTTTCTGTTCCTTTAAGCTGTGGTTCTACTGTTGGTTCCTTTGAATTAAGTTTTAAATGACGTGCTAAGGGGAGAGACATCACAGGAAAGGAGTGAAATTTTACCAACTTTTGGTGATTTTTACATCAAGCAAATGGTTGGGGAGAGTCTTCCCAATAGTAATCAATGTAGTGGTCTCTCCTGAGACCTCTGATGTTTAGCAGTCACACCATATGCATATTTGTATTCTACTGTACGGAAATGTTATTATGTTGGTGATGCTACACACTCCTCTTTTTCTGGCTTTTATTCTAACTTTAGTATCAAGCAAAAGAGTTGTAGTGTTGGAATCAGTTCCAATTCATCTTCTCTGAAATATCCAGGAAATTTGAGCCATGTTTTCCTATCTCTGTTCACAAAGTAAGCCTTCCACACCCACTTCACGTGGCTCCATATATACCAAATTATTCGTGATAAGTTTTATACCATTATGGAGTCAGATTATAGAAATTTATTTTTCCCATATTTAGAAGATATTAATATATCAGTAAGGTTTTTGTTTTGTCTTATTTACTTTTATAGAAACTAATGTTTTAAAAGTTCCTAGGAATATATATTTTCTCTTTGCCACTAATCTGTCATCTCTGCTTACTAAAATACTGGAAATATTATTTTGTTTTTTATTGTAAGAAACAAATAGAAGCAAATTAGATTTCATATAATAACTTGATTTGAGTAGCTAATCCAGTGTTCTGTTTTTGTCTCTTAATAAATGGAAATATCAGGTTTTAATAAAAAGGTTTTTATTTTTCTTAGAAAATTCTGATGTGAAAGAATGTTCAATTGGAGAAAACCATAGAAATACTTTATTCTCCCTGATGTCATCAATGACATCATATCATTGTCAGTTTACTTACCTATTTTAGATTGTGTCAAATATCATATTATGATATTGTGACATATATCATCTTATATTAGAAAATATGGGCTTTGGCATGATTGTAAATACATTTTATGAACTTTATTCTAGAAACTAACTCTTTATCACATCTATGTCAAGTTGTTGAGTAGTTTTACATTTTTCTGAAAGAAAAAAAATCAGATACATGCATCCAATTCTGTTACCTAAAGTTAGAAATATAGCTCCAAACAATGTTAATTGTATTTGTAAGCAAATCTCAGACATGTGGAGTAAATGGATGTTCTTCAATTGCAGTCCTATCTTGGTGCTTGACTGCTTTGAAACTCATCAAATTTGATACTTGGCACATTTTAATGGGAAAATTTTGTTTCGATACTCATTCTTTGTTTGATGCACAAGCTGGAACTTGTCGGTATCAATTGCCTCATGACTTGCTACCCTTTTCTGGCTGAAACAAGGGGTCATGCATTAGTCATATATTATCTCTTGCCCTGTGCACATCCCCTAGCGGTCTTAACTCTGTGGTCATTGTGTGTATTTTTGGGCTTTGTTTTCTTATCATGGGTGTTAAGAAAATAAGCAATGATAAGGCTGAGCAGAAAAGAAAATTACTGTGTATCACCATTGAGAAAAAAAAAAAGAATTGGTAGGAAAATATGAGGGCAGTATTCATGTTACTGACCTTGTTAGGGCATACGGTATGCCTAGAACAATAGCCTCCACCACCATTAAGAATAAAGAAGTGATTTAAAAAAAGGCTGATGCTGTTAAAGGAGTCAAAGTAGTAACAAAGCAGAGTTCCCAAGCACTTGAGGAAGTTGAAAAGCTGTTATTAATTTGGGTGAACAAGAAGCAGTAAGCAGGTGACAGTGTATTGAAAGCCATGATATGTGGGAAAGTAAAAGTGTTGCATGCTGATCTTTTGAAAAACAAACCAGGACAGAGTGATGAGAGTGTTAAAGTTTTTAAGGCCAGCCATAGTTGCTTTGATAAAAAGAGACATGGTGAGGCAGCAAGGTCTAATGAAAATGCTGCTGATGATTCTATCAGTGAATTTCAAGACTACATAGAAGCTGAGAGTTTTGTTCCCTACCAAGGTTTTAACTGTGATGAGAACAGACATTTTTTGGGGGAAAGATGCCAAGTAGAACTTACATCTCATGAGAGGAGAAAGTATTACCAGGCCACAAACCAATGAAGGACATGCTTCCTGTATTGTTGTGTGGGAATGTTAGTGAAGACTTAAAACTCATGCCTCTACTAGTCTATCGTAGTGAAAACCTGTGAGTTTTCAAGAAGCATAATGTCATAAAAAACAAACTGCATATGATGTGAAGAACAAACATCAAACCTTGGGTCATGAGGCATATTTTCACTGAGCCAATAAATGAATTGTTTGGTCCCTCAGTGAAAAACAAAATTTTCTGGGGAAAAATGTCCATCTAAAAGCTCTCCTTCTTTTGAACAATGTGCCTGCCCACACTCTAGGCTTGGAGAATGACTTACTGGAGGAATTTAGCTTCATTACTGTAAGTTCCCTGCCCCTTAACACTACTACTCTCATCCAGCCCATGGACAAGCAGGTAGTTTCAAACTTCAAAAAAGTTGCACATAGGGAAAGCTGGGATGGCTCAGCAGGTTAAGCACTTGCTTTGCAGTCCTGGGGACTAAAGGTCAAATCCCAGCCCCGGCCCCTGTGGGCTGAACTGGGGTGTGCCTCCCATGCGGGAGTCCCCTATTAGGCTCTTGCCTCCCCCCCCCACCGCACTCGCCCCTGGCTCAAGAGGGTGTGCTTCCCATTCAGGAGGCCCCCAGCCCAGTTACTGCCCTGCGTGGCCCCCACCCACCTGTGTGGAACAAAACCATGTTGAAAACTGATGACGTACAACTATGGAGCCTGCTCTAGGCCCTCCCCCTTCTCTCTGTCTCTCTCTGTCAAAAATAATAAATCTTTAAAAAAAAAAAGTTGTACATCAGACACTTGTTGACCCTCACAGAATTCTAGAAGGAGCATTTCAATATCCTGTACTGCCTTTACCTTATTGATGAGGCCTGGAATGAAGTCTCTTATGAATTCAGCATGGAAGAATTTGTATCCAGAGCTGTGACTCAGAGAGACTTTGAAGGGTTTGAAAATGACCCTAAGCTTGTAAGTACAGAGGGTAGAGTTGTGCAGGATACTGTATCTTTAGGCCAGTCTGTGGGACTGGAGGTCCCATTCATCTAATAATTTTAACCTGAAACATCTTATTTCCTACTTTTCTCTACCCAATTTATATTTCATCTTTCTTTCAAGTCAGATCATCTTATTATAACTGAGAAGTCTTTTCATGACCAGCTTGCAGTCAGCATCAGTTGTAGAGTGAATCTGTCATATGCTTATGTATGTATTTCTTTCTACTTATTTTATGTTTGCTCTTTAGTTTAAGAAATAGAATTCTAGTCTATATGTCTCAGTGATCTATACCTTATATTATTCAGCCTCCTCAAAGACAGAAATTAGTTCTGTCTTTTTAAAGAAATATTTTATTTCCAGAATACCAAATTTTATATACTCACTTGATTTTTTTTTTTAAATAGAGAAAAGAACAAAGACAAAAATTAAAAAGGCCTGTTATTCCCAGGACATGAGCGTTATTGCCATTTTGTTTGAACCCATTCATAATAATGGGATCAATGTATAATAGATGTTTAATAATGATTTGTAATTAGATCAATTTACTTAAGCTGTAAATGCTGTCAGCCTCAAAAATAAAATGGCGGTTTATTCTACCAACAAAAGGAGTTTATTTGGCAATAGCATAGATTTGCAATTTGGAACAAGCAAACTATAGCAAATCATATGCAAGTCCAAAAAGACAAAGGGAAGGTATTTATTAGGTTTTAGAGGAAAACTGGGAAGTGTTGTTTTGAACAAATGTTCATTCAACAAGAACAAGAGTTTGAGGTTGTGGAGGCTTTTAATGTCTCCAAGCAGGACTTTGTGCCAGGAATCTTTCTTCCTTTTCTTAAAAGCAAGAGATAAACTTCCTATCTGAAAAATGCTCTCTGTTGAAATTATTCTGATCATCCTTTTGCCTGCTGGTCCTGTCAGCTGTAACTGAAAGCATGTGAGTGAGAGCTCCCCATTCAGGGCTTCTTAACTCCATTTAAAATGAGGTTTCCTTTATTTATTTATTTTTTCACAATGCTTTGATATAAATCAAGCTCTGAATTTAGATTAATTCTAAAAATTGTTCTACTAGTTTCTAAATTGCATAGTTCACATTTAACAATCTATTACAATGCAGATTTTAATAATATGACTTAACCTAACACGTTAGCACATTTAAATTGCTTATTTAGTTGCAATTAAGGATCCTGGCAATCAGGATTTACAAGTAAATGAGTCAGTCAAAGGATATGACTTATTAATCGTCTTAGATCCTTGAATTGCATCAGTAGTTTAGCTGGCAAGTTATATTATTTTCTGTCAAGTGATAGAGAATTTTAATTGCTACATTTTTTTAAGGATATGGAATATAATAGAGCAGGGGTGGCCAACTTTTCTGTATATAAGATCTACTTTTTATCTTAAAATTGTGTTGCGATCGACTTGTTGTCATAGGTGTAGTCTAAGGGGGAAGAAGGGGTGTGAAATGCATACTATGTTTATACACTGTGTTTCAGTATAAGGTGCATTCCAGCGAGGTATGGGTAGATAAGTAAAATATATGTTCAAAACTGTATTTTATTTTTTAAGTCACTTAAGTTTTCGAGATATAGGCTCATGAAGAAAATAAATTTCCAGACCCAACTTTTGATAGCAGCATTCCGTACATGCGGTACCTAAAAAATTCAATTTTCCGACATCTTTTCAAGATAGATTTTTACTAACTTAAAATGCAATTTAATTTTTTTTATCAACTGCAATGTATAAGTTGTACTATTTGTTCGTAAATATGAAAAAGTTGTTCAAAAATGCACAGTATGGCTGATGATTTGATTTCAATATTTCACTTTCGCGTTTTTTTGGGGGGGGGCCAGGAAAATTTATCATGAATAATATGACTTACTTTTTGCTAATCTATCAATAGCTCGCTGAGTACACCTCGTACTGAAATATAGATATACGGCGTATCTACCTACGTAAAAAACAATAACAATAATTATTTAAAGGGCCGAAAAACTCACGTCCACGGGAATTAAAAGAACATGGATAATTATGAACAATATTTATTAATTCAAAGTAGCTACAGATAAAGACAGATTTAGAATTTACTTTGTTGCCTTAACATTAATGGGAAGACTGAGTTTGCATGTCTCTAAACAAGGAATCATAATTAGGTGTATATCCTGACACAGATAATAATAATAATGAGTCTTCAGTATGGGAATCAGTCAGGACAGAACATTGTTTAGTCTTCATTAGCTTCAAGTACGAAAATGCCGATTTGCATAGGTATGTAGATCCGAAACCAGAATAGATATATTCGCTACATTTGGTGATACTGGGATATTTTTCTCGGTTGACATATTTCCAAAAATCTTCTTCAAATTTTCTGGCTTGTAAGATTAAGTCAGTTTGTAAAATTATAATTTCATTTTCTAATGCCTTTTGATCCATATGAAATATGTCCGAAATTTTTTGGCTAATGCTTTTCACACTTAAATCTTTTTTAAAAGAAAAAGATATAAATTCCACAATTTCTTTAATTTTTCCAAAATCCTGGAATCTTACCTCAAAATCTTCAATTACTTTTTGGATTTCCGCGACGTATTTGTCGATCTTATAATTAATATTTTTATGTTATTGTAGGTTATGCACCATATTTGGAAAATGATTCAGATTATTTTGTTGCAGATCTTCTATTAACAAAATAAATTTTGCTTTATATGCGTCTATGCAGCTGATCATATCAATTACTGTTTTATTTTTACCTTGTAATTCTAAATTTAAATGACTTAATATTGCAGTGAAATCAGAAAGAAATGCTAAGTCAGTAAGCCAAGTTTCATCATTTAAATTTTCAGTTTCCATCTTGTTCGTGAAGAAAATCTATAACTTCAGGCAGTAAATCACGAAATCGTTGCAGAAATTTACCTCTGCTTAGCCATCTGATATCGGTATGTCGTAATAATTCAGGTTGGCCTTCATCGAGTTGCAGTTGGAAGAGACGCCCTTTGAGGGAACTTCCTCCAATTGAATGAACAATTTTCAATGCTATGTCCATTACCTCTTTTGTGTTTAGTCTCTTGCTAGCTAACACTTGCTGGTGAATTATGCAGTGATAGCTCAAAAAGGCTGGCAATTCATCTTCATTTCGACATAGGGCTATAAATCCATTTATGCAACCTATCATTGCAGCTGTGCCATCCGTTGTTATTGAGACTAATTTAAAAAGTGGTACTTTCAAATCATTGAGCAAG
>PVKE010037273.1:0-15983 GCA_004027555.1 Craseonycteris thonglongyai | reverse complement strand
CAGAGTAAGTGACTCATCCAAGGACAGATGGCAGAGATCTGGACCCTGTTTGTCTTGTGTTGGAACACCAGGCTCACTTGACTTTTTATCTTGCCATCCTAGGACATCAGGCGTTCCCAGATAGCAGCCTCCTCCTGGGCTAAAGCTCTGCCAAACAAAGTTGCCATCCATTGTTAGGACAGCACATAATTCCTCAGATTCTAATCCCCATCACCTTGTTGCCCAGAGCATTGCCTGAGGGGCCCTTGAAATGGGTAATAATCAAGGCACAGAGAGGGAAATGAAGAGTAATAAGATGCTTCCAGGAAACCTTGAGATAGCACAACATGTTACCAAATGATGTCTTTATGCAAGAGTAGAAGCTTGAGACATGACAGTAACAGATTTCGGCACCTGCTCATTAAAGCGCCCAGTGTGTGTCCTGTGTGTGCCAGGCACAGAGGGGACAGAGACACAATGGGTGCAGATGGTAGGGGACACAGACTGGGAGGAGCCATGCTCTTTTCCTCCTATGGGTCGATGCAATGCCTGAGGCTGAAACAGCATGGGCTGAGGGAGGAAGAAGCCTGGGAACAAATCCCAGCTGGGTCATTCTCAAGATGCGATATCTAGACAGAATCACCCAGACCACTGGGCCTCAGTGCAAGACAGGGCTAATCGCCACTACTTCCCCGGGTTACTATTACAGAGGCTCTATTTAGAGAGCATGGCTCATGCTCTGCAGTATCCGCGGTTTCCCCTCATCTAGCTTCTTATTCACATTTAGAGACAAAAATGGACTGACCAAGTCACATGTGGAAAATGAGTGGGAACCAAACTCTAGGCAATTGGTAGCATATTTTTTTTGGAAAGTCACTTAGGATGAACGTGTCACCACTATGGTTATAATTTTGCTTTGAGTCATCTAGAGATCTGTACACATGTCCAAAGGATCAAATCTTCCCTAGCAATACTGGAAAAAGATACACAAATAAATTCCTTTTTCTAACACAGACTGCAGTCTTCTTTGCTCATCAAAGTAATAATGGTAAGCTTTAAATATGAGGGTTGTCCAGAAAGTATCCAGCCATGTAATATGAAAAATAGAGGCTTTTACGGCTGGCTTTTTTTCCTGGCCAGCCCTCATATATATAAATGTCTAGTACAGCCAGCTTTCAGGAACAACTGGTGAGGAATCGGGGCCCAAAGCTGGCCTGCCCGCCGGACTCAGATAACACCCCTCTTCTAGGATTCTGCTTGAGTAAATAATTTACCTAAAAGAAGAAGAAAACTAAAGCTCAGTCAAAACAGCCCTGCAAGTCCCACCCCACCCCTGCTGCCATAAAGCTGATAGAGCAACTGGGATTAAAATGTAACCTGAACCAAGAGAGTTTTTACAAATAAGATGAAAGCTGCCATTTAAGGTTTTTCAGTGGCACCAACTGGATTAGATCAGCTCTCCAGACAGGCGTCTTTTCACGATCCCTGGGAACTGTGTCTCCTTACTAGAAAGCAGGGCTGATGCATGCAAAGTCAATTAAAAAAGCATACGGCATAAAAGACAGTGGCTTGACACGATTCAAAGTAGGCATTTTCCAAACAACGCTGGCTTTATTTATCAGGGTTTTTATTCAGAGAAGTGTCGGTGTGGTTAGGGAATTGAATCTGAGGCCTGAAAATCAAGGAATAAAAACAACCAAATGAAGGCCTGACTGTGGAGGATCAGAGAAATTCTATACCTGCTATAGATATTTCTGTGACTCATAATTCAATCAGATGCAAGATTTTTCAAAAAGCAAAGTCCTTTCTATTGACATTTGTGTGTGCGTGTGTGTGTGTGTGTGTGTGTGAGATGTTAGCAACTTGTGACATTTCTTGCAACCTGCATCCCTTTTTCACAAATGCCACATGAGGACTCCCTGTCTCTCCACAATGCTGCTTAGTTTTGTTTTTCAGGACCTCTTGCCTGCCAATCGTGTTCTCATAGACTCCAGCCCCCAGATCAGGTGTCCCCCAACATTCCACACTTTTGAGATGCCTCATTGGGAAGACTTGATCATCAGGAGCTGTAACCTTAAAAAGATGCCACTAGCTTTATGGAAGGAAAGTCTAGAATGAATCGATTATGTATTGAGTGCCTTGTAAGTATCACAGAGGTAGGCACACTGCTAGGTCTTCTTCACATATATTTCACAAATATCCTGGGGATAAAATGCTATCTCTGTGTGACTGGAAACTTACAATCAATGTTCCATTGCTTTCAAGGTATAACTTGGCAATATTTTAATTAACATGTACAGTTTATTTCTTTGAATCTGTAATCTTCTACTTCTTATAATGCTGCATCTATCTTACACAGATTGTAAAATGTGTTTTTCTATAAAATCGCACTCTTAATACTAAACTAAAACTTTTTAAACTGCAACATTATCTGAAACACTCCCATAAGTCTCTTGGCCGATGTGCTATGATATTTCTGGTCAGCTGTGATTTTCTGTAAATTAGCATTCTTATCCTAGAGACCATGGATGACCTAACCTCTCTCTCCTGAGTGGTGGGTACTATGAGAGTCCCCCTGTCACAGATAAGTAAACTGAGACTTAGATGGGTACAAAACTTGGCTGAGGTGACATAGAATCTAAGCAGGAAAGTTGGGATTCAGACAGACCCAGTTGGGGGACACGGGTGTCCCCTAGCTCCCTGGGGGCTCTCCTGCTCCTGACAACACCACAGTACCCACAGCATTCTGCATATCAAGCAACGACCTTGACATTGATTTCATGGGCTTATGTGGAGAAGCATCCAGATTTTTTTATTCTTTTTATTTTTTTTTTTTGTCTTTTATTTTGCACTTAGCAGAATGGGCTTTACATTCTAACCTAAACATTTAAAAATAATTATCATCATCCATCTAAAGTATTGTTGCTTTCCATCCATGCCTGGTAACTAGTATAAATGTAGCTGCTCCTGTAAGATTTTACTTAATTTTGATTCATATTTTGCCAAATGGTTCAGAAGAAAGCGGGTGATGGTGCTATTAGATTAGAAAATATGGGCTTTCATCTTGGTTTCCCCAATTAACACTGTTTAAAGTTATACATAAATACTAAGACCTCAATTTCTCCCTCTGAAAAAATTCAAATAATACAGTGGTCTCATCTACCTCAGGGTTGTTGTGAGGCTATTTGAAAGCCACACAGTGAATGAACCTGAGACTATATTTTACTGGAAAACTGTTTTCCTAATTTCAATTTTTACATTGTCACATAAAGAGATCCATGCCTTTCAGTTGTTTGGGAGTCCCTGTGACATGCAAATTTAGACATCTACAAAAAAGGAAACCAACAAACAAACAACCTTCGTGTTCCCTAGTTTAATGAATTGTTACAGCTCAGATCGAAGTGTATAACCCTATTTATACCAACTTGGTGCTTTAAAAAGGAGGACCATAATCATATGGTATTTCTCATTGTCACCGTTGGATTAAAGCCACTCATTCAACAGGAGGTACATTGTCCAACCTTTTCAAATGTAATATGCAGGTATAGGTCACTTCCAAAGATAGAGAAGAAACAACATGGGAGGTCATCAAGATGTCACTGATTGGCATCTCTGGGAACTGGAGTTTTCTCTTCATTCACAAAAGGAAAACCAGTACCTGCAGGCAAGTGCGCTCTGTGGTGTCTGGTGCCAGGTCTTGTCTATGACTGCTGTGGCAAGCACCGGTCTTGGTAGATATATTCAGTGTTTCTCACCTTCATTTTACTGCCTACACTCCCAATGCCTGTAGTCACAGGCACACATTCTGTCTCTTAGCAGGGGTCTCCAAACTACGGCCCGCTATGGTCTTCAAACTACAGTCTCCAAACTACGGTCTCCATAATACCTTTTCTTTTTCCTACTCCCAGAATTTCGATTGCATATTGAGATTTTCTAAGTGCTGCAATGGGTAACAGAATGATGTATTTAATTTTTTAAAACTGAGATAATATTTAAATATAGAAACATGCATTGATTGTAAGTGGAAAGTTTGATGATTATGACCAATATATCTAGAACAAATACTCAAATCAAGATAGAGAATATTTTCATCATGCCAGAAAGCTCCCTTCATGCCTCATTCTAGCCAATTTCAATCTCCTCGTAGATAACCACTGTTCTATCTCCATCATCATAAATAATTTTGCCTATTGTTGACCTTCATATAAATGGAATCATATAGTATGTACTCGTTTGGATCTGTCTACTGTAACTTGGCATATTTTTTAGATTTATTCATGTGCATATCAGTTTATTCGTTTTTATTTCTAAGTAGCACTCCATTGTCTGAATGAATATTCCATGACTTATTTACCTATTTTCATGTTGATGAACAAATGGGCTATTTGCAATTTTTTGCTACTACAAAAAAAAGCTGTTATAAATATTTACTAAATAGGCCTTTATGTGGACATATATTTTAAGTTATGCATGAGTGAAATTTCTGGGTCAGGTATATTATTTAACATTGTAAGAAAATGCCAAAAAGTTTCCTAGAGTGCACAGAACATTTTAATTACTAGAATTCCTATTGCTGCATATACTCTACAACGTTTGGTGTTTTCAGGCATATTTACCATCTTAGTGGCTATAAGGTGGTAGGTCTCTCATTATTGGTTAGTTTGCGTTTTTCTGATGGTAAGTGATGCTGAGCATTTTTTCATGTATTTATTGAGCATTTATATAGCTTCCTTTATGAAGATCCTGCTTACTCTTTTCCTTAGTATTTAAAAGTTGATTTGTCATTTTAATACTTGAGTTTGTAGAAGTCCTTCATATTAAGTGGATATAAGTTACAGTTCAGCTAGAGGTGTCTACTGCAAATGTTTTCTTTCACTGTAGGGCCAGCATTTCTATCCTCTTAAAGACATTTTTTTGATAAGCAGATAATTGTACAGATTTTGATGAATTCGTTTTACTAATTATTTGCCCTATAAAAATCTTTGTCTAGGTGAGGTTTTAAAGACACTCTTCTAGTTTTTTCTAGCACCTTCAGACTTGTTCAAACTTAACTAAGCTGCAAAACCCCAATCCAGGGTAGACCCTCTTCTGAGGGCTACATTGCCAAATGAACTCTTAATGTACAAGGAGAATGTTGAGGATTCAGTGGCCCTGTGGGTCTTGAGCTTTAGAGTATCATCCCTTGCAGTGTGACCAGTATGAGGAGTTTCAAAGCCCCAATTTTGGTGTTATTTTTGGAGATAACTTGGGTTTCTGTAGTTCTGGCTTTCTGTGGGACCTGAGTCATGCTTTGTAGCAAGGCCTGCCAAGCTAAACTTTTCTCTGTGTGAGAAAGCACGCGTTTACCCACGTGCAAACCCGCGCTTTAGTGTCTTGCTGTAATTGCATCTGTAAAACCTTTTCCTCAAATATTACTCTTTGCCTCCGTGGAAAAACAGCATCTTTAGCAAAAAGGACAAGTGGGCAAAGGTTTCCCCACAGCACTGGAGGGGTAGCATTTAAAAATGGAAGTGGCTTGTGTAACCTACTTTTCTTTGGTTTTAAAATAACAACTCATAGATTTGCATTTGTTTTTCATTCTTAGCCCTGTGACCTCTGCTTCTGTTTGACTTGATAAATTCCATCTCATTTTCCACAGGCAACTATTCAGACCTGAGCTTTTTCTAACACGTTTCATCAAAATGGTTTTATGTAAGTAACCCGTTCTCCAGACTGGGGATCTTTGAATTGAGAAGAAAATGATCTTTACCACTTGGATTTCTCAGTTTAAATGTTTTTTTATAGTTGTCTAATATTAATTACTACCGACAATTAGGCAGAATGTAGACTGTAACACATAACAGAAGCCCTGGCAATTCTCTAAAAAAATGGAATTCTTTGGGGTTTTTGTTCTTGTTTTATAGCCAATTCTGAGTGAAAATACAACAAAAAGTAAATCTTGTTGACTAACTATTTGCCCACTTAAACACATATCTGTGAACACATGTATGTATATGCATACACAAATCTTATGAGAACTAAAAAACCACTCTTTGAAAACAAAGAAGTGGTTATGTACACTGAGAATTCTTGCCAGGAACACAAGAGGAGACATTGTTATGATATTTGCATTAATGAGAAAAGTAGTGATAGCTCAGTAAAAAAATATTAGGACCCTGAGAAAGTGCTGGTGGGTACATGGTATATAGATGGAAATTGGTATTCATATACCACATAACACTAATTAAACACATTTTGTTGTTTTTCAAAATATAAGATCTCATTATAAAGAACTCATACAACTCAACAACAAGAAAAACAGGCAATCCAATTGAAAAATGGGCAAAAGACTTAAGCAATTCACCCATGAAGACATATAAATGGCCAACAGATACATGAAAAAATGTTCAACTTCATTAGTTATCAGGGAAATGCAAATAATAACCACAATGAGATACCACCTCACACCTGCTAGAATGACTATCACCAATGAAACAAGTAACAACAGTGCTTATTTTTTTCTTAATTGCAGAAGTGTACATGCTTATTGTAAAATTTCAAGTACTACAGAAATGTGTTTAAAAAATAGTGGCTTCTTTTTCTTAATCATCCTGTCCCCAAGGAAACCAATGTCATAATCCAGTAAGCCTCCTGTACACAAACACATAAAAACAGGTATATGAAGAATTTATTATGTTTTACTATCTTTTTCCTTGAAACAGAAATGGAATCAATCATACATTGCCTCAAAATTTGCTTTTGTTGCTTACTGATGTATCAAAGATATTTTCTATATATGTACTTGTATAGAGAGACCTCCATATATATATATATATATGAAGTATTCTTTTTAATGGCAGCATGAAGATGAACTTACTCACTGTATAAGTCTATTATGGCTGCCACAACAAAATAGCACTCATTGGGTGGCTTAAATAACCAAACTTTATTTTCTCACAGTCCAGGGGCTGGAAGTTCAATATCAAGGTATTAGAAGGACTGGTTTCTGGTAAGGCTTTTATCATGGCCTCACATGTCTTTTCCTCTGTGCACATTTCTAGTATCTCTTCTTCTTATAATGACACTTAATCCTATTGGATTAGGGTCCTATCCTTATGACTTCATTTAACCTTCATTACCACCTTAAGGTCTGTATCTCTATGTACATTTACATTGGGAGTTAGGGCTTTAATTTAAGGATTTGGGTAGACACAATTCTACCCATAATACTCACCAGTTCCTCCTTTGGTTGACACATCTAGTTTTTTATTGATCAACTTAACTGTACCTTTCAAAATAATCTTAATGTACATAAAAATAGTTCACACCCATCAGACAAATATATAACAGCAAAAATACACACTGGCTAGAGGAGAAATACTATTACCCAAATTTCTCCATGCAAAATTTGTCACTGTCAACATCTGGTAAACATCCTAGGTGTATATATGCATTAGAGAGAAAGACAGGTAGATAGTTAAAAAGTAAATAAGTAGATAGGCAACTCAATTCTACAAAAAAAGAAAGAAACAGAATACTTATGTGCTATTTTTATTGAAAATGCTACATTTATTATTACTCTTACTTAATGAAAAAAGATATTAAAATAAAGAAATTGATGAACTTTTAAATGCTGTTTATTCACAGCAGAAGTTAAGAATTTCTAAAAGATCATTCAGATTTTTAAAGAGTTTATGAAACATTCATGGCCATGGTTCTGTTTAATTACATAGTTTAACTGAGATACTATTGATCAATCCAATCCCTTGTAGATGAAAAAGAAGTTCTGTACTCTTACACTTCCAAAGTCCCTCTCATGTCCTTTTAGTTGTACCATTATTTTTTCATTGTCAAGATGTATAAAACTTACATCTGATTCTGGAACACATTCATTTAGGTCCAATATAAAACACAATCATTTATTGCTCACTAACAATATTTCTGAAAGAATCATGAATTATTTCTCTTGAATAACCTTTGAGAGTAGGAATTTATCTTCAGGTATGTTTATCAAGATATGCTCAGTATTCACTGAGTTCCTGCATGTCTGAGAATCTGTATCTTTTGGAAAAAACTTGATGTAAAATTTCTCAGTAACATTTTCTTTCCTTTGTAAATATTGCACCTGTATCCCTTGGTATCTT
This sequence comes from Craseonycteris thonglongyai, assembly GCA_004027555.1. Taxonomy (NCBI): domain Eukaryota; kingdom Metazoa; phylum Chordata; class Mammalia; order Chiroptera; family Craseonycteridae; genus Craseonycteris; species Craseonycteris thonglongyai. Next base: position 7,881 of record PVKE010037273.1, on the reverse strand, counting down.
AAAGTCAGATGAAGACGTTTTTCTCCATTTTATGTAGCCCGTTTTCTCTACCTTGTTATCTACATGTTTGTGTTTAATTTTTTAATTTCATAACTACACCTGCATGTATATCGGTGTTAAGCAATATTCATTTTTCTCCGATCATACTCCCCCATATGTAACCATTAAAAGTTTAAACTAGTTATCCTTCTTTAAATTTCTAAAGTATAAATGTGTGTGTGTGTGTGTGTGTGTGAATGAGGGCTGTCTGAAAAAAATTCAGCCATTATCAATATAATGAGAACAGTTCCATGACTAGATACTTTCCAGATAGCTTATGTGTGTGTGTGTGTGTGTATGTGTGTGTGCATATATATATATATATATATATATATATATATATATGCACACACACACACTCACATACATATATATTCAAAAGTAGGTATACAGTATAGTTTTTATTTTGTTGTGTGTCAGTGTATATGTGCACCCATATAATCTGTTGTGATGAATTTCATGGATTCAATTTTATACCTACCGTACTCTTTTGGGCCACCCTGTGTATGTGTATATATGAGGGCTGTCTGGAAATACTCTTACATATCACCATTCTCGTTATATTGACAATAGCTAATTTTTTCCCCAGACAAACATTGTATATATACATACATACATGCATATATATGTATATACCAGTATATATCTACATTCTCCAACCATATTCTTTTTTTTTTTTTTTAATCTAACAACATACCCTGGATCACTCCATACTGTAGGAAGAGAATCTTCTTTTTTTTTAGAAATAAAAAAACAGTTTAATGATGTATTACAGAAACACAGTAAATCACATAGATTTAAAACATTTGCATTTTCTAGAGATTTGTAGATATAGAATCGTACAGTGTCTACGTTTTTTTGTTTTTGTTTTTTCATGTAACTGTGTGCACCATAGTTAGATCATTTTTACTGATGAGTGTATTTCAGCATATGGATATACCACAATTTATGTATACATACATCCCTTTTCGACTGACAGTTGGGTTGTTTTCAGTTTCTGATTATTACAAATAAACATTGGAGTGTAAGTCTCTGTGTGAACACATGCTTTCATTTCTCTTGAATAAACTCTAAGAATGGAATAGTAGAATCATACGGAAGGTGTATGTTTAAAGTTTTAAGAAATTGCTAACCTTTTTTCCAGAGTGGTTGTACATTTCCACCAGTAATGTGTGAGAAATCCAGTTTCTTCACATTCTCACCAGCATGGAGTGTGGACGGTCCTTTTAATTTTAGCCTTTCTAGATAAAACTGTAATGATTGTTCACTATGATTTTAATTTATATTTTCCTAATGACTAATGATATCAAACATATTTTCATGTGCTTATTTGCATCTGTATACCTTCTTTGGGGAAGTGTCTGTTCAAATCACTTGCCCATTTTTAAAATTGAGCTTTTAATTTTCTTATTTTTGAATTTTGAGAGGTCTTTATGTATTTTATGTACAAGTCCTCTATGAGTTGTACACTTTGCAAATGTCTTTTCTGCTGTGGCTTGTCTCTTCATTCTTTTAATTGTGTCTTTCAAAGAGTAGACATTTTAATTTTTGATAAGTAAAATTTATTGTTTTTTTATTTTATGGATTTTACTTTAACTGTCATAGCTAAGAAATATGCCAAAGTAACAAAGAGTTTTTCTTTTTTAATGTTTTCATGTAGAAGTTTTATAAATTTAGGCTTTACATTTAGATCCATTACTCATTTTGATCCATTACTTAATTTATATTTATGGTGTGTGGTATATATTGAAGTTAATGTTTTTACCTAGGTATGTGTATCCAATTGTTCTAGCCTAATTAAAAAAAAAAAAAAGTTCTTCACTGATTTACCCTTTTACCTTTGTCAAAAATCTCTTGTCATGGTGATCACTTTGTAAGGTATGTAAATATTGAATCACTATGTTGTACAGCTGAAACAGATATAATATTATATGTCAACTATACTTTAATTAAAAAATTCAGAAAGAGATAGTTCCAAAAAGGAACCTCTTATTTATGTATGTTTGAATCTATTTCTAACTTTTATTTTGTGCCTTTGAGCTAATTCTCTATTTTTGTCTCTTTGTACTTATTCCACACTCTTAATTATTGTAGTTCTAGAATAAATCTTGAAATCAGGTTGTATCTCTTTTCAACACTGTTTTGGTTATTCTAGGTCTTTGCATTTTTGTAAGAATTTTATAAGCTAATTAATTTCTACCAAAAAATTTCCTACTGACATTTTGATTGGGATTTCATTGTGTTTCCAGTTTATTTTGGGGAGAACTGACATCTTAACAATATTGAGTCTTCCGACTCATGACCAAGGTGTATCTCTCTGTATTTGTCAGAGTTCTTGAAAAAAACAGAACCCATTCTGAGCCCTAATGTAAATAATGCCTTTAAATAATAGAACAAATATTTGTGAAACTCCAGTTGTGCCACAGGTAAGGTTTTAGATGACTTGTTTGCATTTTCTAATTTAATCTGCATAATAACTATGTAAGATGCAAACAAAGTATTATTATCTTTATTTCACATATACAAAAATGGAAGCTTAGGGAGTTTCCCAATGTTACTCAGATTATGGCAGAGCTAAAATTTAAACCAAAACCCCAATTTTTTTCTATTATACTTTGTGATCTCTTCTAACACACACATGTACACACACACACATGCACACACACAAGCTACAGCACTGTGTTTCACTGTGTTTTACTTTTACAGGCACATCTCTCTTAGAAGACCATGCGTACTTTGAAAGTAGGTTCTACGTCTGTTCGTCTTGATAAATTCCAAATATTGCCAGTCACATAGTTTTTCATAAGGGTGTCTTGGACCTAACTTTTAGGTTTTGTTGTTTTCTTTTTTTTTTTTTTAAGATTTATTTTTATTGTTTTTGACACAGAGAGAGAGAGAGATACAGAGACAGAGAGAAGGGGGAGGGCCCAGAGCAGTCTCCATAGTTGCACATCATTGGTTTTTCCACATAGTTTCATTCCACAGGTGGGCGTGGAGCTGCACAGGGCAGGAACTTGTCCGGGGTCTCGTCCCAGTGAGAACTGAACTGGGGCACTCCCCAGTTCAGCATATGGGTCCACAAGGGCCGGGGCCGGGATTCAATCTTTAGTCCCTGGGGCTACAAAGTGAGCGCTTAACCCACTGAGCCATCCCGGCTTCCCCTTGTTGTTTTCTTGATAGGTGTTTGGGGGAGTTAGTTGGGAGATTGTTCCTCTGTTCCTCTTACCTCACTACCTTCACTCTGCAATCTGACAGGGAGAGATCAAGGTCTACGTTTGTTTTATAGCAAGTGTTTGAGTGCACAAAGAATAAAGGCACACGGACCTTAATTTCCAAAGTACTTGGGTTAGGATAAATGGGCCCAGGACCAGGGAGGTTAAAACAATGAGCACTGGTGGCCATTCACTCTCATTCTTTCCATTTACTTTTCTTCCCTTCTACCAGTGCTGTAATTGCAGGTCACATCTTAGGGAACCAAGGATGGGAGTGTGTGTGTGTGTGTTATATGTGAGTGGTCAGAGACAAGTCCACAGAGTGAAAGGAAAGAGAAAAGAGGAAGGGGGAAAACTCTAAAGTCGTATCAGTTAATAAAAAATGTAACTAGTACCTATGACTACCTTGTCACAGGGTTTGTCCCTGGAAATCCTTTTTAGGAAGCGTCCTCATGATGAACAGAAGATACAATGGGCAAAATCTGGGTCACGGTACAAATAGTAATATTTAGATTGAATTAAAGGGGAACGTGAGGGTTGACTATAGCCACAAAGCGTAAGCAAGTCAGGACGTGAGGTGCAAGAAGGGAACTGTCCCCTGGCCAGTCCTGATGACCAGGCCAGTCTGCTGTCTTTATCCTTACCAATGTCCCTAACAATGTTGCCACACCAGAGAAATGGAGTAGTTGGCAACATACTAGCCAAGAGCTGAATTTTAGAGATGAGGATATGTATTGAATGGAGAGGAAAGGCACCATGTTACAAGTGGACACCCAGGAAGGTCGAGAGTAAACACGGTCACGAGGAGCAACAGGATTGGCTATGTCTACTGTCTTCCAGTAATATGCCCATTTCCCTGGGGCAGCCTTAGATCCTTCTTCTACTAGAGCTAAGGGTAATAGGCCCTAATTAGCCCAGATATTCCACAAGTATTAAGCAAATAAATTCAGTCATAAATACATCAGATGTAAGAGAATTAATTTAACTCTTGCAGCTTGTTTTTTACTAGCTTGGCGGAGAGCCATACATGTCAGCACAGAGTGATATACTTACGTGTGACTACCAAGACTATTTTTTTTTATTTCAAGGCTAATAGGATTTTAAACATATGTCATTGGAAACCTAAAGGTGTCCCTGTGTAGCATATAATACATGCTTAAAATACTAGTGGGTTCACGAATGTGAATATTATTGCTAATATGCCTATGGAGGTGCTTATTAATGCTGGTGTATCTCGCTTTCCTAATAAATGAACATTTTCTTTATAGAATGGGAAACATGGGGAAGCCAGGATGGCTCAGTGGGTTAAGTGCTCACTTTGCAGCCCCGGGGACCGAGGATCGAATCCCAGCCCCAGCCCATGAGGACCCACATGCTGAACTGGGGAGTGCCCCCAGTTCAGTTCTCACCGGGGTGAAGACCCCGGCCCAGTTCCTGCCCTGTGCAGCCCCACTCCCACCTGTGGAATGAAACTATGTGGAAAAACCAATGATGTGCAACTATAGAGACTGTTCTGGGCCCTCCCCCTTCTCTCTGTTTCTGTCTCTGTATCTCTCTCTCTGGCAAAAACAATAAAAAAAAAAAAAAAGAAAGAATGGGAAACATGTTCCTTTGGGGGAAATATAGAGACAGAAATTATTTTAAATATAGCAAACTTAAAAAAATTACACTACTTTAATCAAAAGAAACAGCAAAATTAGAATGCAAAGTAATTAGATGTGTTTTTATATTTGCAGCAATATAGTCTAAGAGGGCAAATAATGATTTGATGCAAGGTATCACGTGAATAACGAATTCTTCAACTTAACCTGCTAATGGGTTTTCCTTTATAACACTCTGCTTTCTAGGTGGCTCAAGTCTTTCTCCTAAAGTAGATACAAGCTGTGACTTTTCTAGAAAGAAAAAGGGATCTTCAACTTGAATGATTTAGGACTTCAGGGCAGAGTAGTTAGTGAGATTCAAAATGCATAGTAATAACTCTAGTATAAATGTCAATGCTGATGTAAATAAATGATGAAATAAATAAATAGGGGAAAATAGCCAAATGTCCCATGCAAAAGGATTCCAAATAATTGACATAGATACTCAGTGGGGTGGAGCACAGTTTCCTACTCCTTAAGTGTGAGCTATACCTCATGACTGTTTTCCAAGAGAACAGTATGAGAAGGGGGTTGGGGAAGTAACTTCACTTGGAGACACCAGAAAAACACTACCTCAGCCAGATGAGCAACACACTATCTCAACAGTCATAAGTCATGCTGGTAGTATGTCCACTGGATATGATGGGATGAATACGGTACTTTTCTTCCTAGCTCTTAACTCGAGTCAAATCATGAGAAAAACACCCAACAAATCCATACTGAACACATTCTACAAAATACCTGACTAGTGGCTCCCTGGTGTTGGCACTTCCTGGATACCTTGAGTTCAGGGTTTCTCATTGTCAACCACTTTGGAGAGTCAGCCATCATCTCCCACCCCATTATTGGCTACTCAGCAGCATGGAACTGAGGAAGGGATGTTGTTGTTTAATACATTTTTTTTTTTTTTTAAGAATTAAAACCAATCCTCCTGTACATTCAGATCCCCTGGTATCTTTACCTTCAAAGGTACCAGCAACCTCTAATTCTTGAGCGTTTCTAAGTAAGGTTGTGAAATCTGACTCTATTTTCTTGGCTATTAAGCATGTTCTTAGATTTGCTTCCACAATGTTAAGTCAGATATGACTTGTTCCTCTGCTTTCCAGTTTTCAAAATGCTGTCGATTTGTTGCATTTGCTCTGTTCTTCTTGACTGTTATTCTTTGTCCCTGTAGGTGTTGAGGTTTCTTTTTTAGCCCCTTACTGTCATTTTGGTGGTGTTTCAGGAGAGATCAGCAGTCACACTGCATCTTTTCAGTTTGCTTTGCTTGGTTAGAATTGCTAGTTTTAACCAAGTGATTCCTTCTTTATCTCATTCTACCTGTTCTGGGCTCTGAGCTCATGCTTTTCCTATTCTTCCGTAATCACATTCACAAAATTAACTGCAAAGTCTAGTCCTCTAGCCTGGGTCCATCCAGAATTTATGACTTGATGCATCAACTTCCTTCAGCAGGGTTTCACATGAGTGAACCAAGATATGCCAAGTGCATTTTGACCAAACCAGAACCTATTATGTTACTTCGCCATTGCAGAAGACCAACTGACATGGAATTATTTTGGCTCCCTCCTTACACCCCACTTGAATCCATTACTAATCCTATTAATTCTGTCTTCAAGATTTCCAGGAAATTTGACATCATTCTTTCTACACGTATCGGTCTGCCTTAGATCTGGGCAATCAGAATGGCCTCCTAACCTTCCAGACGATTCTAAGAATATTTGCCATGTTTTGATTACTTTAACTTTACCATTATGGTTAGAAGCTTTTCAGCCTGGCAATTGGTGATCCTTTATGATTTTACCCTTACACACTTTTCTGATCTTATATTTCATGAAACCTCTGTTATTTGATCCACAAGCTATCTCCCACCATGGCACCTCTGTACCCACCATTCTGGGTACAGCACTTACTCCGTATTTCCCTAGGTGACTCCTGTTTTCCCTCAGAGTGTATGCTAATTATCTGGGTCAGTTATTCTCATTTGTTTGTTAGTTTTGTGTTTGATACTGACTCACCGTATTTTCTGGCGTATAAGACGACCGGGCGTATAAGATGACCCCCTAATTTTACAGTTAAAACATAGGGTTAGGCCTATATTCGCTGTATAAGATTACCCCCCTTCAGAGGCTGTAGTCTTATACAGCGAATATAGGCCTAAACCTATGTTTTAACTGTAAAATTAGGGGGTCGTCTTATACGCCCGGTTGTCTTATACGCCGGAAAATACAGTAAAGATGGTTATTTCCATTCCTTGGGAATACTCGTTTCAGTTTAGCATTTGAATACTCTAATTACGTACTTTGTGGTGAGGATTGAGCTGACAATGGTTACAAGAAGCTAATGACAATGTTCTTCTAGCAATACATTTTTCTTCATCAGACCAAGTCTTATTGAACAATAGGGAGCTACCTTAAATTTAAGCTTCAGATTTAGTAACATTGGGGCCAAAGAAACAGGGATGAAGAGAATGTTAGATGACTAGCAAAAGCTGTGATTAGAAATCCCCAGCTGGTTGTAGCCCTTTAAAATGATGGAACAACCCAGCATCTAAATCTCTCTTTTTTTTAAGATTTATTTTATTGGTTTTGACAGAGAGAGAGAGAGAAAGACAGAGGCAGAGAGAGAAGGGGGAGGGTCCAGATCAGTCTCTATAGTGTAGGTCATTAGTTTTTTACTTAGCTTCATTCCACACAGGTGGGCCCAGGGCTGTGCAGGGCGGGAACCTGGCCAGGGGCCTCCTGCATTGGGAGGTGAGAACCTTCACCACCATTCTGGTGGTTACCAGTAGTGCCACAGTTCAGCATATGGGTTTGCAGAGGCCGGGGCGGGATTTGATCCACAGATCTTGTGGTTGCAAGGGGAGCACTCAACCCACTGAGCCACCTTGGCATCCCTGTCTAAATTGTATGGCTAAGAAATTACCATGCACAACATTTTGATGTCAAACCAAAAAAATGCTCACACCTGAATGAGATGAAAGTTTCTGAGAA
>PVKE010037272.1:0-15986 GCA_004027555.1 Craseonycteris thonglongyai | reverse complement strand
GTGAGTGATGAGGAGTGGCTGTAAATACAGAAGAGGCTTTGCTTGCTTGCCACTCAACTCATGCTGTGCAGCCTAGTTCCCAACAAACCCTGGACCAGTACCAGCCCACGGCCTGGGGGTTGGGGATCCCTGCCTTATGGTTCTCTCTGTGTTGTTTTCTAAAAGGTGAAGAAAAAGAAATACGCTCTGAAGTTTAAATGGCTGGTCCTAAATCTTATTCTGTGGGAAAGCTGCTAGAGACGGATGGATGGGAGGCCACCATTACTGTTTGGTGTGTACAAAGATTGGTCACCTTAATGTGTAGTGGCAAGATAAGAGCTACGATCATTCATACCCCACAGTACAATGGCTTCTGTACAATGGCTTCTGTCTAAACATTATGATCACACAGGACTTCAGGTCAGCACCATTCTTCAGCCCACATAGGAAACACAAGAAACTTGGCCCCATCTATATTTGAAACTATATCGACTTGGGGGCTGTTGAAAGCAATATATTTCTTTTCAATTTCTTTAAAACAGGAAACTGCTGGGACCTCTTGGAGAAAATAACCTCCTCTCAGTACTGAGATGACACTTGAATTAAAGTGTAAGTTACTTAACTTCCATGATAAATATCTTTCATAGCAAACATGGCCTTAAAATTTTGTATTTGGAGCCTTGGAGGGAACAAAGTTATTTCTTAGAAGAATAAACTTCTTCTCTAAGGCAGATGCATGAACCAAGGAGATGAAAGCTGGTCTGTTACAAGAAAGCACATCCTACAAATCCCCTTTATTAAAGGATGATAGGAATGTGGAAAATCAATGTCCTCTTTTACCACTCTCCTATTCTATGTGCCTGTATAACAGAGTGGTCCAATGGTCTAATTCAAGGTACTACTTTGTAGGTGGTTAGGTAGATATTGCATGAATATTACATATATACGAGTATTCCACTTCCAGAGTAATTCCATAATCATGGCTCCTAAACTGCAATTATCATGATGTGGGTGATCATGTATGGTCCAAGACCAGAGAAAACAACATAGTATGCTAAAAAATAAAGAAAATTAAAAATAATAAATAAATAAATAAATACCTCTCAGGCAATGAATGGGTGGTTTGGTACTTAAGTTGACCAGATAATTTTCTCACTTCTCATCCTTCAGTTAAAGAAGCACCACCCTTGCTATCTCCAACACTCTTAAGTGAAGGACATTTTGTTCTGGCTGATTTGAAAGCTACGAGTGCTATTTGCCAGCTCTTTCCATTTTGATGTAAGATGGTGACTAGAAATGTAGGGGGCTCCTACCTAGTACATATAGTTCTCCTTAAAAATAGCAGAGGGGAGCTTTCAGGACTCATAAAGATTTTTTTTTTTTTAATTTAAGGACTGAATTCACAGTACAGGATAATTAATTTGAGCATATTCTATGAACAGGCAACTATGGTTGGGCATGCAGCATCACAAAGAGTTTCAGAGAGATTCTGGTTTAACTAGTATTCCTTCCCCACTAGGAAATGGATAAAACTACTAATTAAGGATAATTCAAGATAGCAAGCCTTTTCTGGTTGTAATCCACTTTCTTCCTCATCATATTACTGGTACATTGTTCACAAATACATTTCTGTAGTACCCAAAGCAGGCTGAAGCTGGTTGATATTGGACTGTCCTGGCCTTCATATCAGAGATGATATATATTGCATTTGAGGAGTAGTCTCAGTTTTCAAATGGTACCTTATCAAAGTTCAATATATAAAATTCACAGCCTTCTTCAAATGTATTTTTATAGCTTCATTTCCACGCTATTTGCTAGCGTACAGATCTATACAAATGAAAGCCATAAAGGTAATAACTATTCTGCTGTATAAATGCGTTTTATAATGCCTTCTGCCAAATCTCTGCAAGTCACAGCCTCCAACAATGTGGCTGCAGGGTACATGCACACCTCTCTATCTTCAGGAGAGAACAGAAAAAGTTAAGGTTTGAAAGTTGCCTGCAAGAGTCTTCCCATTACTCAGACCACTTATCTGTAAGATTGCTTCCTGGTCCCCACTTTCAATTCTCTGGAGGCAGCAGCTTAAAAGCTGTTAAGATATAGCCATTTAAAAGTTTTGTGTCTCTTATACTTACTTTATTTCAGTAACTGAAGAGGTGAACATCTTCTTTGGGAATTGGGGACCCAATGCTTCTAATATGGACAAAATTCTGGAAGCCAGGGCTTGGCACAAAAATGGAATAGGGATCACTTTCATCTGGGAAGTGTGGAGCTGGAGCTGACCAAACACATTCATGGGTGAAGATCAATTGAAGAACACAGGGACAATTCAACAGAGCCATGAAACCCAAGCAGATGGAAATGCGGAAACCAGTATAGTAGCAAGACAGCCACTGACCACAGTGCTGTGGACAATTGGGTTCAGAAAGTAAATGAGGGGCAGATCTGAGCAATCGTCTGGGGTTCTTAAATAGAAGGGACTTTTTAAAGCTTACCTCGGGCCTTAACTATAGATGAAAATGGATACCAATAATGAAAGACTTGACAAGTTTGAAATAAAGCCAGGCTCTTGGAAAAAAAAAAAATTTTAAAGGATTTACCTGCCATCTCCAAAGATATATTATTTGATAACACATTATTTCTTCTTTTTAAAATTTAAGCTGATTTATTTTTAACATGTGGTCACAATTATTTTCACAGATTTAGTGGCCTCTAGTTGTCATCTGGGACATGTTTTCTTGGGTAACCTTGAATAAAGTTGAGATTTTTACATTCAGAGCTATAAATCTTGAGGGTGGAGGTCCTTTTTTCAATAAAATGTTCTAAAGTACCACAATATTTTCAAGCCACTTTCTTCACAATAAATGACAATGGGAAAAGGGAAGCCTATATCTCTCCAAAGATCCCATGCAATAAGGCCAAAGGCAGTATCGATTTTAATCTCCAGAAGTCATGAATAAACATGTGATAAGCAGAACACCACCTCCACCCCCAAAATGCCCATGCCCAAATCCCTGGAATCTTTGAGTATGTTACATTACATAGCAACATGAAATTAAGGTTGCTAATCAGGGGGGCTTAAAATAAGATTACCTTGGATTATCCAGCTGGGCACAGTGTAATCACATAGGTCCTTAAATGGGAAAGAGGGAGACAAAAGAGTCAGAACCAGAGGGAAGTCATCATGAGGAAGATTCTACCAGCCATTGATGGCTTTGATGAGGGAGAAAGAGGTCACAAACCCAGGAATGCAGGTAGTCCCTATAATCTAGAAAAACTGAAGAAATGGATTCTCCCCTAGAGCCTCTAGAAGGAACTCAGCCATGGCAACACTTCAATTTTATTCAAGTGAGACCCATTTCAGACTGTAAAATGTATTATTGTTTTAAACCACTAACTTTGTTGTAATTTGTTACAGTAGCAAATTAGTATAATACAAGTGTTGAATTGCTTTGGGGCATTTTGGACTTCCCTGATGTTGCCAGTCTCTTAAGAAAAGCTGACATGGAGTACAGTATTTGTGCAGTATTCATGCATCTTATTCCAAATAATTCCCGTGTTGACTAGCATTGGCCAGCAGCCTTCCCTTGTCATAAGATATTAAACAATTTTCCCGTGATACAAATTGCTAGGCTCCAGCCTCAAAGTTCCTGATCTGGAGTGAGGCCTGAGAATTTGTATTGCTAACATATTTCCCAAGTGAAACTGAGGCTGCTGGTCAGGGGACCACACTTTGAGGCACACTAGACTAGAAAGACAGTTAAAGCAATAATAAAATACCATGTAATAATTGGCATGATGTATTTATACAAATGGTACAATAATCACCATACAGTGGTATCAAAATCATACACTTCATGGAGAAAAGTTAGAAAGAAGTGATGTTTCTTCTGAGGCTTGAAGAATATATTTTTAAAAGCAGAAAAGACAAGGAAAAGTCTGGGCGAAAACAAGGAGAGGAATATTTGGCAGAGGGACACCTGTATGGGAGGACACCAAGGAGAAACTGGGTTTTTTTTTTAGATTTTATTGTTTTGAAAGAATGAAGGGGGGATAATGGGGAGGGCCCAGAGCAGTCTCCATAGTTGCACATCATTAGTTGTGACATAGTTTCATTTCATACAGGTGGATGTGGGGCCATGAGAGGCAAGAACCTTCACTGCTGAGCTATTCCAGTGGTTCCCAGTTGCATTGCAGTTTGGCATTTGGGTTTGCATGGGTTAGGACTGGGAATAGAACCCTGGACCTCTCATTGCAAGGCAAGAGTTCAACCACTGAGCTATCTTGGCATCTCCCCACCCCCTTTTTAAAAAGACACTGAAAAGGTGGGAAATGAGGCCAGAGAGGGAGACAGGCCAGATATAAGGGCCTTTCTGTGCTAAGCAAAGGAATTTAACATTATCCCAAACATTAGAGCTGTACATTGGTGTCTATAAACAGACCTACACATTAGAGAGGTTACGGGAAGCTGGTATGAGACCAGAAGCAGGTAAAATAACAAAAAAGTCTCTTCCAGCAGCTCCTAGAGAAGCGAGGAGTACCTGGACTATGGTAAAGTAGAATCTACAAACAGATTACCAATTAGAAATGGAGAGTGAGGGAAGAGTGTGGAGGATTAAATCCTGGCCAGCAAGGTTCTGGCTTGTACATTTGGTTGCCTAAGGGAATCATTCACAAAGAGAGGAAACACTAGAGGAGAAGTCTGCTGTATGGGAAGTGACGATGCAGTGATGGATTCATTGGGGTTGAGATGCCTGGATTATATCCAAGTCAACCTGATGATAGTCGTGAGCAGCTAGGAATTGCCAGTATAGCAAAGCATAACATGAAATTTATGTTCAAATCAAATAAAAATGTTTGCTTATACCTTTTTTAAATAACAAAGGTTACTAGAGGGTAGAGGGGCATTAAGGTGGGGGAGGAGGGAAGGGGTCAAATATACCATGATGGAAGAGAGCTGACTCTGGGTGATGTATTATAGAATTGTACACTTGAAACCTATATAATGTTACTAACCAGTGTGACCCTAAAAAATAAATGAAAAATAAATAAAATAATGAAGGTAGTTTTGGTTTCATCAGATGCTTTTCATAGAACAGTGTGCAGCATTCCCCCGCTCTTCTCTGGCTGGTGTGTGGCCAGCCCCTTTCAAAACCAACAGCGTTAGGGGAAAAGAAAGAAAGAGAATAGGGAGGGGTTTAATAATTATGTATTTGTGGTAAATATATACCCAATGGTAATTATACTAACTGAGTGAGGTGCTCTTTCTCAAAGCACCTGTTCTGGAGTTGGATACTAGTTTGCCCCTCCCCTATAAATACACACGGGCTTGTGGATATGTTCTATTCATACCCTAAAGAAATAACCAGGTGTGGTGATTGCAGTGAAACAAAGGGAAAGTGTGGAGCAAATCAGAGTTAATGTGTTCAATTTTAAGTGACATATATAGATACCACATTAAGAATATGAATTATTTATGTATATCCAACGCTAACTAAAACACACCAAATGCCATTTTATAGTCAAATGTAAATAAGCCATGTGGTTTTAAAAGATAAAAATTAAGTCAACCCTCTAACAACTTTAATTTAAATTAGAGTAACATATAAATGTATATAAAAATACATACTAAAAATCACCTACAGAAATACAGTTAATTTTAATTTTTACCAACCCTTTCCTACATTGTATAATTACAGTATTCAGTAATGGGCATGTATTACTTTCTTAAACTAAAACAGAATTATGCTAAAACTACTTTCCCTAATAAAAAATAAAAATATTTTAGTTACATTTTAAAGTATATTCTAAACTGAAAACCTACAATTATGCAGACATCTGTCCCTAAAAACAGATGTTTGCCCAACTGCCTCCTCGCTGTGTAGAATGTAGCCAAGTGGTATCCAAACTGATGTCAGTCTTGGTGACAGACAGTGGGCTTATGCAGAGCTGGGGGCTAATAGCTTGCTCATATGTGATTAGAATATAACAGAGAAAGAGAAGAAAGGTTAAACTAGGGAGGAAAAAAATGTTTTAGAAGTTTTAGGACATCATTTTAGAAAGCCATTTCAGGTTGTTGGGAACTGTGAAAGGATGGGGATAAAAGGGGGGTTTCCTCCAAAGCAGCCCATGCTGACTTGAGCGCCCTTAGATGCACAGATAAAGAAGAAGCACCACAGTGACTATGGCTCTATATGCTCCCTGAATACAGATCTGTCAGTCATAAAGCATAGAGCTAAATCTTCAAGGTAAGAGAAGGCTACCATTGCTCAGCTGTTGCACAAATGGCTCCAACAAACCTAGGGGATCCCAAGACAGCAATTCGGAAGAGAAAATCTGGAATGAGGTTTTATGCTGATAAGCACAAGGCTTTGCATACGGACTTCAGTAATTTGATCACCAGCACTCTTGGAAACACCAGTCGCATATGTAATATCTACTGAAGCTAAATTCTCCACAATTTGTTCAAGGTTACTATGCAGTTTATTGAAGGTTAATCATCCTTATAACTTGGATATTAATGAAGAAACTGGGAAATTAATACATGCAGATGACAAAACCTGAAAAAAATATTTAGTGTGTTAAACCTTTTCAAAGGTGACTCTCCCCATGCCTTAACATCAGATATTTGTAATTCATGTTGTAAAAAATAGAGCAAATTTTATTTGCAGAATTAGACAATGTGTGATTCTTTGACTTTCGGGAGAAAGTAAGGGCAAAATGGTTTGTATGAGTTAGCTACCACTGTATAACAAAGGATCTCAAAACTCAGTGAGTTAAAGCAATAAGCATTCATAGTATTACACATAAAACTACAGGTAACCTGAATGGTTCTTCTGGGCTCAGATGAGCTCCTGCATGGGTCTGCTGTCAGGTGTAAGTTCAGTTAGTAGTTCTCATGTGTTTTGAGGTTGGCTGATGTTAGGCTGCTCTAGGATGGCTTTAAATAGGAAAAATGGACTCTCCTCCATGTGTTCTCTCAGCTTCCAGTAGGACAGACCAAGTTTGTTCTCATGGTGGCTTAGCTGTGAGAGAAAGTAGGACACAAAACCTCTAGTCCAGGGGTATCCAACCTTTGGGCTTCCCTGGGCCACATTGAAAGAATTGTCTTGGGCCACCACACATAAAATACACTAACAACAATGATAGCTGATGAGCTGGAGGGAAAAATAACACACACACACACACAAAATCTCATAATGTTTTAAGGAAGTTTATGAATTTGTGTTGGGTCATGTTCAAAGCCATCCTGGGCTGCATGTGGCCCACAGGCTACAGGTTGGACAAGCGTGCTCTAGTTTCAGAACTGGCACATGGGCACTTCTACCACATCCTACTGGCCAAAGGAAATCACAAGGCCAGCCCATATTTAAGGAGGCACAAAAATAGACTCTACCTTTTGATAAGAGGAACTTTGAAGACACTCTGCATATATAGGAAGGGGTGAAGAACTTAGGAATATTTTACAGTCTCTCACACACATAAAGCAAACAGAAAATTCAAGTCAAATATTAGGAAAAAGTTAAAACACAGCAAGCAATGCTCAATGAAGCAGTCCATCTCTTTCCTATTGTGTGATGACACGTGATTAAAAAATAAAAAACTAGTTTCATTCATCCGAGGAGAAAGGGCTCTGTATTCCCAGTTCACCCCATCCATATCACATTTTACCTAAGTCTAACCTTAAAAAATGCTTAAAATATAACTGAGTTCTTCTTATTGGAAATAAAATATATCTATTGACTATTTTGTCAGAGAAAAAAATGTATTATTTTATTCCATATAATGTTGTTGGCACTATTATGAGATGTGTCAAATTCTGACACTTTTTAGAATGATTCAGATAAAACTTTGGCAAGAAAATTTCAATACCTGAGGCATTTTTACTGAATTATCCATTTAATTACCCACTCCCCCCCACACACATTCCTTTGTTTTTGTAGTCATAATCTAAGAAGATTGCATTTTCCCATCTGTGGTTCCTGAGCAATTTGAAAATCAAGATTTTTTAACAAACAGCATGACATGGGTACTGACCAATCAGAACATAACCTAGGGGAAAGCCGGGATGGCTCAGTGGGTTAAGTGCTCACTTTGAAGCCCCGGGGACCGGGGATTGAATCCTGACCCCAGCTCATGTAGACCCATGTGCTGAATTGGGGTGTGCTTCCCATGCAGGAGGCCCTCAATTTGGTTCTCGCCCCACCCCCCATGTTTGGTCCCTGGCTCGAGGGGGCGTGCCTCCCATGCCAGAGGCCTCCGGCCAGGTTCCTGCCCTGCTCGCCTCCCCCTGCACGGCCCCGCCCTGCGCGGCCCTCACCCACCTATGTGGAATGAAACCATGTTGAAAACTGATGACATACAACTGTGGAGACTGTGCTGGGCCCTCCCCCTTCTTTCTGTCTCTGTCTCTCTGTTAAAATCAATAAAATAAGTATTTAAAAGAAAAAGAACATAGCCTGGCACTGGATTTTGCTATTTTGTGAGTTCCACCACCACCTCCCACCTGGAAGAAAGAATGAAAGATGCCTCCCCTTCACCTCTCAGGAGAGGGGCACTTTAATGAGACCATTAAGAGGGCTAACCATGTGCTCTCTGGAGTATTAGTGATACTCTAGAGCAGGGGTCTCCAAACTTTTCAGCCTGCGGGCCTCATTAACTATCAAACAGCAGTTTGGGGGCCAACTACACACTCAAGGTCCAAATAAAAAAGAATCAAAACATAGATGTTGTTTTTAATTATTTATTTAATATTATTTTATTCAGATAAAAAGGTCTCCACGGGCCAGATGAGAGAGCCTCACAGGCCGCATCCGGCCTGCGGGCCATAGTTTGGAGACCCCTGAGACTATAGGGATGCTAAATTGCAGGATACAAGATGACATATTTTTTTAACAGCTGAGGAAGAGAGGGAGCTGGTAACATGGACTGGGCAGCACAGCCAGTTTATTAGGACAAAGGAAGTGTTTCTCATGGCCAGCCATTGGCTATTAGTAGAGAACAAGAGTATGGAGTTCACCTTAGGCCCTAGTCCAGAGAACCACCTCAAGGGATGAACACAGCTCAGTAGAGAAAAGCTGTAGGTATTACCATATTCTCAGGAGCTGAAGAATAAATAAGGAACTAACTGGAAAAGAGCTGAATTCATCTTCATCAAGGGAACTACAGGGAAAGATCTGGAATAGAGAGGAATTCTTATCAACTATGTAAGTGCCCATGAAAGAATCAATCCTTAAAACTTGTAGTCTGGCCCAGAAAGCACTAATGCAGTTTTATATCATACCAATTAAGTAAAACCTTTTGTACTTCCCTCAATTCTCCCCCAATCCCTTGCACTCCGACTCTAGAGGATCAAGACCTCCACTTGGCAAAATAGGGGAGGAAAAACAAAAGCAAATGTGCATAAGGCAAGAAGCTGACCACAACACTGCTGTCCACAACATTCTCTCACAACTGTTCATTTTCCACCAGCCACAGCTGGGGAAGTAGGAAGAAGCCTCACCCTTAACTAAGTTTCAAAGTTTTATCATCACATTGAACCAGATATTTTAGTTACTAACCACAGGGCTTTCTATCATCTAACAGTGTAGAGAAAAGTCATGAGATGGCCCAAATTTTCACCTGGGGCAAAAGAAAATGTAAGGAGAGAGAGAGAGAGAGAGAGAAGGAGAAAAAGCAGCAGCAGCCAGCAATCATTGTCTTTCTTTGGTGGACTAATAAAAAGACCCAGCTCTCTTGAAAATGACATTCTCGTGTTGAAAACAAAACTAAGAAAACAATAATTTATGTAACAGGTAGTACTGAGAGATAAAGAGGGATGGTCAAGGTAGTGCTGTTTTCCACAAAGTAGCAAGGAAGGCATTGGAACATGGACATGAAGTGAGAGAGCCAGCTATATTATGATCTGTGAGAAGATGGTCCAGGCAGAAAACACAGCAAGTACAAAATGCAGAAGCAGGAATGAGCTTGGTGGTCTGAGGGTCAAAGAAAAGGCTATATGGCTAGAACAGAAAGAGTGAGGAAAGAATGGTAGGTGATGACGGGAAAATTCACCAGGAGACTAATCATATACAGGAATGAAAAAGAAATTGGATGTAAAGTGCAATACAAAACCGTTTGAGGCCCAATTTCTCTTCTCAAATGACTACCTTGATTGCTGTGTACAGACAGGATGGCAGATTACCAAGCACGGAGACTGGGTGACCAGTGACTAAATCTGTTAGGCAGTTGCTTCCAAATCACCTAGGGGACTTACTGAAAGGGCAGATTATTAAGCTCTGCCCATTTCTCAAACCTACTGAATCAGAAGCTTGTGGGAATAAGGCAAAGGGCACTATTTTCAGCTGACTAGCATGCTCTCAGAATCAGAGATCACCACCCTCTATCATACAAGGACCATTTTATGAGCACCCCTAAAAGAACTTAGTTCAGTATCAGACTTATACTCTCCTTGAAATGTGCATGTTTTTATCTTGCTTCTTTGCTTTAACCACATCTCATTCATCATTAGCAATGGCACAGGACTTTCTGGTTCAAATTGTTTTGGTTCCAACTTTAACTTGAGCTTGATTTTACTATTTCTTTTTCCTTTCAATCCCTTTTCCTGATATTTATTTTTATTTCTTATAAACACTAGTTTTAAGTATTTATGCATTTATTTCATAATATCTAAGGGTTAAAATGCCACTTGAGCAGTTTTCAGAGTAATATAATGCACTATACATACATTTAATTTAGATTATGTCCATTATAGCTTCAAAGGCTTTTCTGAAAGAAGGTGGAGTTCACATTATGTTTTGCCTTAAAGAAATATTACCAATAATTTCTACATACCACAGCCATTCAATCAATAACTGGATGAGTTGACTCCTAATGCCATTTTAAAATTTTCTCTGCTACAACATACTCATCCACTATACCATGTATTTCCTAAACCTAACTAAAAATAAATAACTATTAAGTGTATGTCTTTCACAAGTAAAATTTTACCATAATACTACTTTTTTGTCTACTATAATGTCTAAGAGTTTTCATTCTACACTCAACTCTACTGAATTTCAATAAAAGTACAACTCTTCGTAGGTAGTTGAGAAGACTTAAAGTGATTCTGACTATTTTCTTATTCCAGGAAATGAAGAATGATAATGTATTATATCTCAAGAGTAATATTTTAACAGCTCCTAAACTTGGACAAAAAAAAAAAAAAAGAGACAGAGAGAGAATCAAATTTGTGAATTTGTACCAGTCCAAGTACCTACAATAATATAATAGAAGCATTTACTACCATTTCACACTATTGCACTCTGTGCTTCCAATAATAACAAAGATTTCTCACCAGAAATATTGCATTAACACTGGACTCTTAAATTGTTAGATGTGAAAAATCACTTACTTTTTAAAAAAGTGTATTAGTTATTTCAAACTGGTCAAGGTTAAAATGGTCATTTATATTATTTCTAACTTCAGTTCTAAGCTCAGAGATGTGTTGGCATTTGGTCAGCCAAAATCAGAATTTGTTTTGCCTATATCCAACAAGATAAAACAATAAATGAGCTATCAGTTCATACTTTGCCAAAAAAATATTCTCTAAGTTCATATACTATAAACTACCTAATTAATTTATCCATGAACCACATACCACACATTTCGTGTTTATATTATACAGCATTTAGGGGAGGAAAAACTTCATGAGGGTTTATTCAAATTATATATAATATCCTAAGAATGTCAACTCATACATATAAATTCTGTATAAAGTGTAATTGGTCATCTTAGCAGGAACATAAGAAGTCCTTATAATGCAAAGGCTGATTCTAAAGCCTCCTAATAAAGTACTAAAATTTGTATCATTTAGTCTTACTTTTCTTCAACACAAAGTTATCTGGTAGTCTTCACTGTTAACTTCATGCTAAAATGTTCCAAGTTTAGATCCCTTTACCAATAAAATAAATAAGAAAGAGTAAACAGTTTTCTTTTATTTCAAGTGAAAGGAAGGATACATCACACAATAATGAAACCCAAGCAAAAGCAACTTTGTAGCTATAAGAATGCCTATTGTTAATACACTATTCAAATTTCTCCATGGCATTTAAATTGTACTTTAAAACCCAATAAGCAAGAAACCATAAGAAAAGGACCAAAGTCTACCATGAAATGAGGAATTATAATATAAGTTTAAATATTTCAGTTAAGACAATGAGTTTAGTAGCACACACTATCTAAACACCACCATTGAAACAGTGCTGTGCTGTTTACAGTGGCCAAGTTGTGGAAAAAAAACAAAGTGTCCCTTGGTAAATGACTGGATAAAGAAGTTGTGGTACACTTACACAATGAAATACTTCTCAGGGATAAGAATAATGAAATACAGCCATTTGTGACAACATAGATGAACCTTGAAATCATCATATTAAGTGAAATAAATCAGACTGAAAAAATCAAGAAGCATATGACCTCACTTATAGGTGGAATATAAAACTGAAAGTAACAAAGAAACAAAAATTTATGGACACACTCAATAGTTTAGTGGTTACTTGAGGGTCAAGGGGAAGGTAGGTGGGAGAGTGGGGGAGTGGGGAAGTAGAGAGGAAGCATCAAATACATGGTGATGGAAAGAGAACTGACTCTGGGTGGTGAACACATAATGCAACACATTGACAATTTAATGTAGAATTGCATACCTAGAACCTATGTAATTCTTACCAACCAATGCCACCCCAATGAATTTAACAATTAATAAAAAATAAAATAAAAATAAACAGTGCTATAATACAATGTTATTTAAGACTAATAAGTATGGTACATTATGTGATTGCAACAATTCTGAAAAATAGTACTAACAAGTACTCTAACAGCATCCCCACCAGCTTGGAGCCTAGAGTCAATTACTTTGGCCATATTGTTCCAAATGATTTAGTAATGCCTTTTAACATTACAAACATAAAGCTATCACAGTACTGGAATTCCAATGTATTTTGGTGCTTCTGGGGCTGCCTAAAAATGAAAAGGCATCCAAGCGAAATGCACTATGTACTTATTATACCTCAAAATTTCAGTGCCTAAAATGTGAAGTAATTCTCTACCATTGAGCTATCTGTCTTACAGTATATTCAATTTTCACTTCTAGGCTTTTTGTACTTTGGGAAATTAGTGGTAAAACACAATTTTAAGAAAATAGTATGTGATTGTGTTTAAATTCACATAAAAATAGCATTTTTACAACCATAGAGAAATTTAATCCTTTTACACAAGTTAAGAAAACATGTCATACACACCCAAAAAAGACCTAAACAAAAACAATACTTTTGAAAGTGGAACAATGTAAATTTATTTCAGGAACTCATATCACAAAAGTTCACTTCTGGGTCAATTTAACACACTAAGGGAACAAAGTTGTTAAAATATAGCTATGCTCAACTTAGCCATTTATCCACATTATGATACAGAACCTGAAATAAATCTTAAAGTCAAGATTTAAAACCATTTTAAGAGACAAGATCCTAAGTATTTTTCAGCTACCTCTGTAAGAAGTGCTTTTCCTTCCTAAAACAGTCCACGTTTAATTAAAAGGTTCACTATATTTAAGGTTTTTTCCTCATCAGCTCTCAGTTCCAAATACCATTATCCTTGTTAATATGGTATCTTGTCCGATCTGAATGATGTGATCCAAGAAGTGGAGTCAGGAAAGGTAGACCTTGCATTGGTGGAGGAAGTAAAAGTTCTTTTGATATAGGCCATACACCAGGATTTGTTTCTTCTGATAGTGTAAATGAAGAGCTCAGAGTTCATTGTTTTTTTAGTGAACTAGGGTAAAGCGTTAGAATTGATTGCCAAAAGGGAATTCACTTATAAGGTGGACCACCATTTTGAGACAAAAGTGACGCTAAAAGTGTAAAGTGTAATGTAAAAGGGCACCTTGGCGATATCATATCCAGGGGAAGGAATTACTGGTAATGGATCAGAAGTCATGAGTGGAGGCAGCACTTGACGCAGGTCAAGTGAGGAGTACCTGAATCCTGAAGAGAATGCCATTGGCTGGTTCACTGGTGGTGGGAGAGATGGGGATGGTACAATCCCACTGGTTGACTTTGATATTGAAGATGATGGTGAGCAGGTGCTGGAGCAGAAAGTGATGATTGTTCAGCACCAGAATTTGAGTCATCCAGAAAAAGGAACTTTATTAAATTGCTATACTCTCTTATTGAAATACTAATGATTTCCTGATGAACTGAAGGAGATGGGAGTACAGACAAAGCTGCTAAAGAAGCATGAAGATCCTCATGTGACTGTTTATAGTGCGTATGTGGTACATGCTGCAGAGGAGGTGGTGACATCATGGTGCACTGCTCTAGTAGAATATGGCTCACATGGTCCTTGTCCAGTAGCATTTAAGGGGTTTCAGCTGTTGGTAAGGCAATACAAGGATGAGCTTTTTCCAGTGGTGCACAGGTTAACAAGTCTTTCAGCTCTCTTACGATAGTGGTTGATATGAGCTTGTAAGTTTCTCTGAGACAAATATGTTCTCTTGCATCCTTGAACAGTGCTACACATGACGATAGAACCTCATGTACGCTCCTCAATTTGCAATACAGGAATGCTACAGCCTCGAGACATCTTACCTTATTTTTTTTTTCATATAACTTAGCACAGTCAGAGCAAAAAGCATGCTTGCACAGAATCATAAGCCCATAGATTTTAATAGACAAATCACATTTGTCACAGAAATTATCAGTCATCTTTTTCCCTATGATTTTTATCTTAGTTTTTCCAAAGGAATTCAGGATTTTTTTTTCTGGTTTTTTTTTTTTCAACAGTTCACCTCTTTTACAATCATACTGCCCTTACTCATTATCTTCAAATTCTTTACCAGCAGGCATTCCATTCACAGTCCTTGGAGTTAGAGGTACAGATCTGCCTTTGCTCACCTGCTTGAAAATGACCTTTCAAGGAATTTGTCTTTGAACATTAAGGCCACCCGCAGATCCAGAACTCTCAGTGCCTGGTAACCTATTATCAGCGTCTGTGGGATCCATGTTGGCATAGCTTTATTGAGCCCAGGAGGCAGAGTTAAGATCAGATCCCTGAGCAACCCATGTAAGCTTTAACTTCCAAGGGCTTCCTCTTCTGTCCCCATGCCCTAACCCACTATTTGGTGAGGGAATGAGGCATAGCTTCCACAGGGGGAGAAAGAGCAGCAGTGTCAACACTGCTACAGCTGATCTTCGTGTGCCTTTAACTGGAAAACAGGACTGATGGGAATGCAGAAGGGCAGCACCAGCAACAGCCAAAAGAATAAGCTCCTAGCAGGCTCCTATCGTGGACTGCGCATGTGAGGGATCTAGGTTGTGGCTACTTATGAGAAGCTAATGGCTAATGATCTGAGGTGGAGCTGAGGTGGTAGCTATATAATTATTTCATTATATATTACAATGGAACAGTAGAATTTGAGTGCACAATAAATGTAATGTGCTTGAATTATCCTGAAACCATCTGCCCTACCGCTGCCTGAGGAAAAATTGACTTCCACAAAACTGGTCCCTGGTGCCAAAAAGGTTGGGGACCACTGCCCTAGAGCATTGCCTTCTGATGCTGCTTTATTTATTTTTATCCCATTGCATTTTGTGAACTGCCTTAAATCCCTCAATGGACAGCATATGTGTATATGTGCGTGTGTATGTATGTATGTATATACATATATATACCGGTATATACAGTGGTACCTCAGTTCACGAACTTAATTCGTGAACTGACTCTGGTCACGAACCGAATTGGTCATAAACCGAGGCACGGTTTCCCATAGGGTTCAATGTAAATCCGGTTAATCCGTTCTGACCTTTTTTTTCAGTTTTTGAAGCACAAAAAATATGAAACAAATTACAATACACATTAGTACAGTATAGTAATGTAGAAAGAGCACAACAAAAATAAAAAAAAGTCACTGAAAGTACTCACAGTGTACTTTTTTCTGTGTCTCTTTCTCTCCACGATCTTCCTACAGGAAGTCACAA
>PVKE010037271.1:0-15986 GCA_004027555.1 Craseonycteris thonglongyai | reverse complement strand
TTTTTTTTATCTTTTTCACATTTATAGAGAGAAATTATCTTTTTGTATTCAGTGCATAGTTATTTCTATTTTACTTTTTGACAGATAGAGAGAGAGACAGAGACAGAGACAGTTAGAGAACTGAACTGTGGGAACTCCCCAGTTCAGCACGTGGGTCCTGCCTGGGCCGGAGCCGGGATTCGATCCTCGGTCCTCATGGCCTCAAAGCGAGCGCTCAACCCGCTGAGCCGTCCCGGCTTTCCCTATACGTTCACTCTTTAAAAAAAAAAAAAAAAAAGATTTATTTTATTGTTTCCAACAAAGACAGAGAGATACAGAGACACAGAGACACAGAGAGAAGGGGAAGGGCCCAGAGCAGTCTTCATAGTTGTGTTTCATCAGTTTTTTTATATTGTTTCATTCCACACAGGTGGGCAGGGGTAGCTGAGAGCTGGGAACTTGGCTGGAGGTCTCCCACATGGGAGGCATGCTCCAGGGGATGAACCTGGGGGGTGAGAACTGAACTGGGGGTCTCCCGCATGGGAAACACACTCCATTTTAGCATGTGGGCCTGCACAGGCCAGAAACAAGATTCAATCCTTGGTCCCTGGGGCTGCAAAGTGAGCTCTTAACTTGCTGAGCCATCTGGCTTCCCCTACATGTTCACTTTTTTTTTTTTTATCTCATTACATGCCATCTGTGCTAAGAACTTCCAAGTCCAGACCTCTAGAACTAACTTCAGCATCAAACTGACCACTCAACTTCATACAGATGTCTAATATACATTTTATACTGAACATATTCCCAAACAAACTCCTTATTCCACAACTCTTCCCCAGCTGTTCTCCACATAACCTTCTTTGTCTCAATAATACAACTTTGTAAATTCTTACAAATGCACTGGTAAAACCATTGGGGTTGCCCTGGGATGGTTTTGCTGACATTTATAAATTTGTTAACGAAACTACACTTTACATATTCCAAACATATATAAAGTCTGACCATTTCTACAGCATTCACTGAAACTGTCTTGGTCCAAAGTGTTATCTTTTCTGTACCAGCTTCTTCTTTTTTATCTTAAGTCTTTTAAAGTACCACTGTAGAGAATCCTATTAAAACATACATCAGATAATGTCACTGCATTCTCCAAATCCTAATGATTATGATCCAGAATTTTTTTAGAATAGCCTACATGAGCTTTCTGGAAATTCTCTGCTCTATATCCTATAATATTCTTCTTCCTCCCTGTGCTCTAGAATGCTAGACTGGTTCAACATGTATTTATTGTAACTTTACAGTGAGGTCAGCACTTTTAGCATACTATGGACAAAGTAATAAACAACTTTTGGTGACTTTCTTGCTTTTCCTCAAACATAACGTACACATTACTATAAGCTTTGCATTTATTGGTTTGGTCTGGAGCAACCTCCCGCCATACTGGTGTGACAAAAAAAGTTATACACATTTTAAAAGATGTTATATATGTACTACTTTTCGAAGTTGAATTGAATTATATTAGCAATGTGTAGTATGATGTTTGTTCAAAAGATGGCATTAATCAAATGAATACTAGTGTCACCATGCAACAGGCAGGAAAGTCAAAGAATATGATAAAAACATGGTTATCATTTAAGGCGTGCAAGACCATTTTGAAGTGGTATTTAAAATTCCAGAGTGTTGTGGAAGTACAATAACAGTGGAAGCATGATGAGTATGCAACCAAACTTCCAACTAGCCTAACAATTGCATGCATTTGTGATAAATTTGAGATGCATGGTAAGTTGAAATGGCATGATCAGCTATACAAGTGGACACTTTGGTCAACGTTGTTAAAAGCATCAGTTCACCATAATCAGAAGTGTCTGGACACAGGTGGTAATCACTTTTATGACCTCTTGTAACTATGGAAGTCAAATGTGACTTGTAGTCATTCTTTTTAATCTATATATATTGACTATTACAATTTTAGTACAGTTTTTTTGTTTCTTAAAATGTATATAGAGGAAGCTGGGATGGCTCAGAGGGTTAAGCACTCATTTTGCAGCCCCGGGGACCAAGGGTCAAATTCTGGCGCCAACCTGTGTGGATCCATATGCTAAATTGGTGTGTGCCTCCCATGCGGGAGGCCCCCAGCCTGGTTTTGCCCTTCACGGCCTCTGCCCACCTGTGTGGAACAAAACCATGTCAAAAACTGATGACATAAAACTATGAAGACTGCTCTAGTCCCTTCCCCTTATCTCTGTCTCTCTCTGTCTCTGTCTCTCTCTGTGTCAAAAAGGCTTTAAAAAATGTGTATACTTTTTATTAGCACCCACTGTGTATTCACAAGAATGGCTCCTTTCCCTCCTCAGTTTCAGCTGCAGTAAATGCTTCGCTGACCTCATTTCTTTCTTCCCATCCCATAGGAATACACCTTACAACTTTAACCTTCTGTTTTTTCATCATACCATTCATCTTTAACTGACATGCTTTATACCTAATTATTTGATTATTTTATATTTCCACCCACTAGAATATATAAAATATTTTGTGGCAATAAAATATAATAAAAGAGAGAAGAAAAATTAATGTTATTTTTTTTAAGCAAAGGTATAAATAACAGGTGAAAAATTAGTATTTGTTTAGGTTCATGAGACATCTCATTTTGAATGGGACAGAATAAAATGATATTGTCTTGTTTCAAATGGTACATACATATGGTCAGCCTACTGACACCCTAAATTTTGCCCAGTGAGATTAGGCTGACCATATGTACAGTTTGAAATGTGATAGTACTATTATTTTCTGTCCCATGTAAAATGGATGTCTGATTAGCCTATATTTATTACAATGTTTTCTTTTTCTTACTTAAGTATATATTGTATTGTTTACATATTACTTTCACCAATACTAAAGCAACAGAAAATTGTGGCTTTTTTGGGTTTATTTGTGAACAATAATTCTTCACTAACAAAGATGTTTTACTTGGATTTTTAAAAACTGATAGCAGAGTAGTGTTGAATAAAATCATTTTTTATTATTTGATTATCAAGATATCCAAAATCAAGCACAGTGCATATAGTCAAAATATTGCTTATGCTAATTATAAATTGGAGCCCTTGCTAGAAGGATCCAAGTAGCTCTCCAGGAAAACAGCTAACCCTATTATCATAGTTGGCTGTGTTTATCATCCCCAAATATTACTACATAGTCTAATGCAATCAAAGTCATTATTATAATATATATTTCTATTTTGGTTTACTTCTTACAGCATGTTATAAGCATCTATTAAATAATTTTCACCCTTTGTTGTTTTAAGTAGTTACCGGTATCTTTTTACTAGCAAAACACAGAAGCAGAAATCACATTTGGGAAATAGATTGTGAGACTAATATTCGTGAAGTTATCCATTGCATTGGAGATGTGTGACCAAAATTTGATAAACCGTCAAATATGAGATAGGGCTTTGAAGTTTCAAAATCTAGGCAGTGTTGTTAGCTAACTGATAAACAGTAGACTATTGCTTTATTAAAATATTTAAAAATAAAGTTTAAAAATTATATTTATAACCCAAAAGTTATGCCAATGTGCTCTAACACAGTAATTAGTTCTTTAGTGTTGATGAATAAAAGCACCCAATTTCTTAGCAATCATTGATGATTTTTCACAACATGCCCACAATCTATCTTTCCATCACCCTAATCCATCACTTATTCCCAAAGTGGCTGATTAAATGGATTTTCACTGTTTATCAAAACCTTTCTTTACTTTCATGTTTCACAGCCTTTATGTGTGTTATTATGTTTAGCAGTTTCCTTATACTTTGTTTCTGTCTTTTAATTCTACACTCATATTTTACCTGCTGTGTACAATATTTATTGAATTAGCTTCCTCCTTTCTTCTTCTCAGAATTATTGTATTCTCATAAAATTGTATTGAAATTTTTCTTATAATAGTCACAGCCTAGTTTTAATTAGGCGAATTAGAATAAGACTTTAGCAAGTTTTTCTTCCCCACAAGATGAAATGCTTCTTGAAGGAAAGAGTGACTTTTTACGCATTTCAATATGTATTAGAAGTTAGCACAGTGGTTCTGAATTTGAGGTGTTTTTGTCCACTAGTAGATATCTGGGGATATTTTTGCTTCCCGACTTGGTGGGAGGGTGTGGATTGAGACCGGCATCTGGTGAGCAGAGTCCAGTTATGCTGCTAAGCATCCTACAATTCATAGGACAACTACCACAGTAAAAAAAAAATTATCTGATCTAAAATGTTACTAGGGCCAAGGTTAATAAAGTCTGCTTTGATATATGTCCATATGTAATTTTAGGGCAGGCAACTAGAGGCAGAAATTGGGTCTCTGACATGTCCAACATCCTTCAGAGCACAACTGCACAGAAATACAGGTGACTTCCCTTTCTCCACTCAGAACCTCTCCCTTATCTACCCTTACCATTAACTACTAGGAAGAAGTTAAAGGGTACAAAATACCCACTAGTTCAAACCAGCACTGATGCTTGTGCAGTAAGAGTTATAATGACGACATTCATTTTATCTAAGCCTCATTATACCATAAATATAATATCTTACATATGCCCAGAAGTTCATTACTATCATTATAACAGACTGAATTATTGGTTAAAAGAAGGTGATGTCATGGCCCCCCATCAATCAAGAATGTCAATCAAAAGACCCTGCACCTAGAAAGGTATGACCCTTTCTAAGAAAAAAGAATAAAATTACCAAGTCCCTGATAGTCAGGGCCCTTGAATCATCCTCTTTTGGGCCCTCTCCCACTTCTTGGGAGGATACTTCTACTTTTAGTAAACTATTCTTTCACCGCTGCACTCTGTTTCTCACTCAATTCTTTGGGATGCCAAGAATCTGGATACTATGCTGAAAGTCCGTTCTCTGATAACAGTTTCTATAATATATTTTTGCTTACTTGAAAAAGTTCACCAAATTTAAGACATCTGAATAGTTATGCTAAATGTCAACATTTCATTTGGGTTTTCTTATGCTACAGAATTTTAATTATTATCATCTTCATTTTAATAAAACTTAAGGAAATGAAAAGAAAGCTAAATCTGAGTGGTGACTATATATTGTAACACATAGATGAAGCACTATAGAATTGTACACTCGGAACCTATGTAATTTGTACTAACCAATGTCACCCTAATAAATTTAACAATTAAAAAAAAATAAAATTTATCAGAACTTAGGACTCTAAATTTCAGCTTTTCTTTTGCTCTCCCGCTCTCTTGCTAGCCTAAGAATAAAAAAGAAAAGATAAAAAAAAATCACACAGTTTTATATTACACTGACTTATTATTTTTTTAAAAAGTTGTAGTGGTCTTTTCTGCAACCTGTTGTGTTTCATGTCTCACCTTGTTGTTTACATCATAGGTGACAACATCCAGCTTCACTTGTTCCTTTTGTGTCTGTAATTTCATCTATTTTAGTCCCTTACTGATGTACCAGACTCTCATATTTAGAAAATTTTTTTAAATGTAACATAAGAACATTTTGAAATAAAAATATAAAATGCTTTAACAAGACTACTGTAAAGAAACACACCATGAAATAAGATTAGAGCATGAAGATTGTGGGCAACAGGCCTTAGATTTCTGACTCAGAAAATTGAAAAGGAGAAAGAAGGAAGAAGAAAGCACTAATTATTGCTCTCATTTATGGTGTGGCTCTGCCAAGTCCCCCGCCCACCTCTCACACTATCTCAATTCATTTTTTGTTCTGTGTTACCAGTTATCTGATTACAAAATTTACTTCTCCAGATTTTGCTCTATTTCTCCTTTCCTCTGAGTCTTCTTGAATGCTGCTTTTTTTACTTTACTGGATTTTTTTTTTTACCTTTGTTTATTTATCCTTCAAAATTATGCTCAGCTGATTACTCACGTTTCCCAAAGGAGATATAAATGTCTTTTATGCACCCCCTTATCCCTCTGTGCTTTTTCTTAATAGACCACTGAATACACTGAATTACCATTGTTTACTTGCTGATCTCCTCCATGAGGAGAGGAGCTATGTCTTCCCTTAAGGCTTAAGTAATTACTTTCTGAACAAATGGATAAAAAGTAACAATAAAGAATAAATGAATAAAATCATAAAATTGTTTCAGTCTTTGGAGGTACTGAAGATAGAACTTGGGAGCTGCCTAAGATGTCATATTGTAGTTTCAAGCCTGTGTAAAACTTAAATATCCAAAGACAAAAAACATGTCATTGTGTGACTTTTATTTTCTATGTGACAATATTTTCTCATGTGTTTTTCTACTAAAAATTCCTATTTAGAAGAATTATGGTAAAAAATTTCAATTCCTTGTATTCTAGTATCTTTGCAATAGGAGTTAACAAAAATGAATGTTTTGTTTATTGCATTAATTACTTGCCAAATTTGTGTAAAATGTAAGCATTATAAGAAAATTTCATAAGATGAGAGAATCTGAGCAGATTCTCTGTAACTGTAGCCTTATGAATGCACTGGAATTAATTATAAAATCTAAGAACTTGAAAGGAATGCTGGCATTATCTAGACCTTTTCCTGTATTTTACAAAGAAATATAACAAATACTTCCATGAAAAAAACAAGACTTACATTGAGTGGTTGGAGATATTGAAGAAGGAGGAAAAGGATGAATAGTTCTAAAGATAGGAGCTATTCCCAAGATGACATGCAGCAATCTGGAAGTGGTTCAGTATTAGACATAGGAAGGTGTTTTACTTCTTCAACTATTAAAAATAGTAAACAACACCTGAGACCAAACCCAAGGAAATATTATAGTACAAGAGGATATGGATTATCCTGATGGTCCCGGCAGAACAGTTTAACTCCTTAAAATGGTTTCTGCTCATGAGTGTGTGTAACAAAAAGGACTCAAGTGAGGGACTTATTTTTTCCAGTGACCTGCTCTTACTTACCTACCCAGGATCAGAGCTATTTGTACTGGGTTCAATGATAAAACACTAAGATTAAAATATGGTGTAGCCAAAAGCGAGCACAGTGGAAATGTGGTGAAATCATGTGTTGTTTTTGTAACATAATCATGACTCTTTCTGGAAACTCTGCTCACAACATCTCCACGCAAAACCTGAAAGCCTTGTCCTTCCAGCAGCACTAGTGTTTGAATTCTCTGAGAGTAATGTGAGCCTTTCAAGAGGCTCATCCATCAGGGAGCATCACAATAATCATACATAAATAGTAAGAAGATACCAGCTTAAGAAATCAAACCAATTTTGAGTAGAAGGAAAGAAAGTCAGTTGGGAAAACTAAAACACAGAATAAATGAGGTGTTATTTTTATTTCTGACATTGAACTAGTTTTTAAGGTGGTAAAAATGTACTCATGCCAAAATGGTGATAACTATCGCTGCCTTTCATGATTTTTATGGTGCCCTAGGTAGGCAAACCAGAAACAACATTTTAAATAAAGTAATGCCTTAGTCGCATTTATTCTTGAAATAGGCAAAGAACACAGGGGTCAGGTTATTTGCTGTTGTTTACAAAGTGTGTTTGTGGGATGTTCTTATTCAAAAAATATCAATGGTTACACCAAGGGGACTTGAATGAGAATAGTGTAGAATGTATCATTACGTAGGACCCTGCTGCATGAGGGAAGAAATCTAGGACATGCTTAGTTTAATATGAAATTTACTTTTTTAAAATGGAAAATATATATTCCTTCATAAAACAACTGTTCTTCTTACTGGACTAAAATATAATATCAATATTTAGTCATAGCAGGTATAGTAGAATCTATACTATAGTCTTAAAATTGACAGTATTTTGCAGATTTTTCCCAAATTATAGTAGGAAACACTATAAGGTTTTTAAATGAAAAAAATAGCCTTCTGAATGTGAAATTTATCAAAACAAGAAAAGTTTTCAATAGCGATATAGAGATGGCAGCATATTATGTAACTGAAAAAGGAATAGGACTTTTACAGCTTAAGTTCCAGAATGTTATTACTCCAATCTTTACAACAAGAGAAACCTGTACTTAGTGAAAATCAACAACTCTTCTTGGACCTGTCAGATAATTGTGGTTTCTGGAAGAACTGCTATCTGAATTTGGACAGCCATGTGAATATGGAGAGTCACAATCAATATACACTTGCCTGAAAATAAAAAAAGAGAAAGGGAGAGAGAGAGAAAAGAAAACATTTAAATGGTAATGGTGACATACTGCTAGAGGTTAAATGTGGACTAGCATGATAGAATCTCCTGGGGACCACAGTCTTACAGGGTTCATAATATGTTAATGGGTTTTCCCCTCTGAAGCCTTATGATGTTCTCTTGGTAAGGAACTGAAAGAGATACCTTCTTGACTATGGCAGGGAAAAAGAAAGAGTAAACAGAGTAAAATACACCTAAAATGGTCTGTATGATATAATAAAGGCCTACTCTCCAGGGAAAAAGACTTTACTGGAGCTCTGTTTCACCTGGGGGATGGAATCTCCACCCACCTCAGTCTCTCTCTCTCTCTCTTTTTTTTTTTTTTTAGTGCATTTTTTTATTGTTAATTTTATTGGGGTGACATTGGTTAGTAACAATTACATAGTTTCCAGGTGTAAAACTCTACATCACCACCCAGAATCAGCTCTCCCTCCATCACCATATATCTGGTGCTCTCTCCCAAATCTAGCTTCCCCCAACCCCACACATACACCTCAGTCTCTTTCAGGCTTCCTGCCTCACTTAAAGGGAAATATATCTACATTGCCAGAAAAATAGCCATGAAGGTCAAAGCCAAGAGACGTAGACTCACTAAAAGATGAGATTTAATCACAAGGTTACAGACATCTTCTTCTTCCCCACACTATAATACCACATCAACAGGGCATCAGTGTAAGGGTCAGTTAAAGACAAAGGAGCTGCAAGACACAGACTTTCCTTGAGGAAGAGCACTCCAGGAAGCACAAAGTCAAGAACAAAGACAAAAACAAGAACACTGTACAAATTTAAAGCTTCTGGCTCCTAGAGCTATATCAAATGTTGAGCACAGTACACCTCCTAGCCAGGTTAATGTAAATTCTTACATTGATGGTCTATTTATTCCTGTTTCTATTATTCAATACACATATTTATTTCAATAACAATAGCAAAATCACAAGGCATGTCAAAGAAAAGCATTGCAAGGCGCAAGAGAAATACACAATGTGAAGAGATAAAGCATCAAAATTAGATGAAGATATGACATAGATGTTGAAATTATCAGACAGGAAAGCTAAAATAACTATAATTAATATATTAAGGGCTGTAATGGACATATTAGACAGCATGTAAGAAGTCATGGGTAATATAAGCAGAAAGATGCATACTCTAAGAAATTATCAAAAGGACATTCTAGATTTCAGAAACACCAAACAGACAAAAAGAATGCCTTTAATGGACTTATTAGTATATTGCATATGTCTAAGGAAAGAAACACAGTGCCTGCAGGGGGGACAATACATCCCACACTAATATGCAAAGAAGAAAATTAAGAAAGAAACCCAGAACACACTATTAGAGAGCTATGTGATAATTAAAAAGGCACACATATGTGTGATTGGAATAAGAAAGAGGAAATGAGGCAGAATAGGAATTGAAATGATAATGGCCAAATGTGAACACTTAGCAGGATATATATTAGGTGTTCAATCTTTTGGCTTGAACATTGGGAGAAGAAAAGTTGTCTAGGGCCACAGAATATACACTAACACTAAGGATAGTTGATGAGCTCAAAAAAAGAAAAAAGAAAAAAAAAATCTCGTAATGTTTTAAGAAAGTTTAAAATTTATGTTGGACCACATTAAAGGTGGGTTGGACATGCTTGATATATACCAAAAACTCTGCATATCTATGTATTATATTTAAACTGCTGAAAACCATAAACAAAAAGGAAATTGTAAAAGAAGCCAGAAATATAAAACTTCTTCTCAATACAGAAACAAGAATAAGAATTCAGTGAACTTATAATTAGAAACCATGCAAACAAGAAGAGAATGGAGTGAAATATTTAAAGTGTTGAAAAAAAGTCTCCCACTTACATACAATTATATATCCAGTTAAGTCATTCTCCAAAAATGATGGAGAAACAATAGATAAAAAAAAAATTGTTGGATGTAACAACAGACCACTCATGCAAGAAACATTCAAGAAAAGTTCGTCAGGGAGCAAGATGTAACATACGTGAGAAATCTTGTTCTACATAAAAAATTTAAAAAATTGTCAAGGACTATGAGAATAAAATAAAATATTTTATTTTTCTCAATTTTAATTGATCTAATAGGTAACTCTTTGTTCAAAGAAATAAAAGTAATAATGTATTGAGTGACTCTAGTATATGGACAGGAGTAACACATGGCAGCAATGTCAAAAATGATGAGAGAAATTGAGGATATTCTATTATAAGGTATCTGCATTATATGTGAAATACTCTAACATTATCTGAAGGTAGACTTAGACTAGTTGAAAGGAGGAAAGGGGGTGATGGAGGAGGAAGGGAGCATCAAATATATGGTGATGAAAAAGGAACTGATTCTTGGTGGTGAGTACATAATGCAATACATAGACAATGTAGCATAGAATTGTACACCTGGAACCTATGTAATTGTTACCAAGCAATGTCATGCCAATAAATTTACCAATTAAAAAAACAAAGAAAGAAAGAACACAACTGCAAAAAGAAAAACAAAAACAAAAAACTAACTACAGTGAACTGACTAAGATTCCTTTAAAATATAACTGATATGATAAATAAAATTATATAAAATGTTCAAATAAAACCAGAGAAGGTAGGAAAAAAGGTGGTGGGGAGAAGAAACAAAGAAGTATAATAATAGGTAACAGTAAAAAACATGGTAGCTATTAATCTGACTCTAGCAAAAAACATTTAAAATGTGAATGGTCTAAATATACCATTTAGTATATTTGATAATATTTATCTATTTATTTGTAAATATACCAAATAAACTCTTTGTTTAATTTATTACATTTAGACAATTCTGGTACAAGTTTCAAAATCTATAATAAAACAAGACTCAACACTATGTCATATATAAGAAACCTATTTTAAATTTAAGTACTTTTATAGGCTAAAAATAAAAGGGTAGAAAAAGATATAAATCATGCTAAAACTAAACAATAGAAAAGTAAACTAGCAACATTAATTTTGGACAAAGCAGAATTGAGAATAGGAAAATTCATCATGAGTAAAGAGATGAATTGTATACTAATAGAGAGATTAGTTCTCCAAGAACACAAAACAATCCTAAACATGTGTGTTTTTAACAAGAGAGTAACAAAATGTACAAAACAAAAACTCACCATACTAAAAGGAGAGATAGTCAAAGTTACTTTTCTAGTGGGATGTTTCAACAACACTCTTTCAGGAACTTTAGATGAAGCCAGCAGAAAATCAATAAGGATACTTCACTTAATCATTATTTCACATCAACTTGATATAATAGAGACTGATAGACTCTTTCACCTGACAACTGATTACACATTCATCTTAAACTCATGTGGACTATTCAGCAAGATAGACCACATTCTGGCTAATAACATGTACCTTAACAAATTTGAAAGAACAGAAATCATGCAAAGTATGTTCCTTAACAATACACCTTACAATGGGATTACTCAGTGGGAATATATAGTACTAAATGCAATTTATTAGATAGGAAGACCAAAATAGTAATAATTTAAGCTTCCTATTTAGGAAACTGGAGAGATAAATGCAACATTGGCATAAAGCAAGCAGAAGAAATAATAAAAATTTAAAAATTAATAAAATTAAAATAGAGGGAAAGCCGGGATGGCTCAGCAGGTTAAGCACTCATTTTGCAGCCCTGGGGACCATGGATTGAATCCTGGCCCTGGCCCATGCGCTGAACTGGGGAGTGCCTCCAGTTCAGTTTTCACTGGGGTGAGACCCTGGCCCAGATCCTGCCCTGTGCAACCCTGTGCCCACCTGTGGAACAAAACTATGTGGAAAAACCAATGATGTGCAACTATGGAGACTGTTCTGGGCCCTCCCCCTTCTCTATCTCTGTATCTCTCTCTCTCACTGTCAAAAACAATAAAAAATATATATAAATAAAATAAAAAATGGTGTAACAAGAACTCTCATTAATTATTGGTGGGAATGGAAAATGTTACAGCTACTTTGGAAGGCAGTTAGAAAATTTCTTACAAAACTAAATTTATTGTTACTATATGATCTAGTCATTTTGCTTCTCAGTATTTATACAAAAGAGGTGAAAAAGTATGTCTATATAAAAACCTGAAAAAAGATGTTTATAGCAGCTTGATTCACAATTGCCCAAACCAACAGGTCCTTCAGTAGGTGAAGAGATAAATAAACTGATAAATACATATATTGGAATATTATTCAAAGCTAAAAACAAATAACCGGGGGAAAGCCGGGACGGCTCAGCGGGTTGAGCGCTCGCTTTGAGGCCATGAGGACCGAGGATCGAATCCCGGCTCCGGCCCAGGCAGGACCCACGTGCTGAACTGGGGGGTTCCCGCAGTTCGGTTCTCTGGCTGTCTCTGTCTCTGTCTCTCTCTCTATCTGTCAAAAAGTAAAATAGAAATAACTATGCACTGAAGACAAAAAGATAATTTCTCTCTATAAATGTGAAAAGATAAAAAAAAAATAAAAAAAAATAAAAACAAATAACCTATCAAACCATGAATAAAAGAGAGAAGTCTTACATTACCAATATTAGCAATGGAAGAATGCCTATCACTATTCATCCTGAGTACATTGTAAAGGCTAAAGAAGAATACATGAACAACTCTTCTCACAAATTTGATAACATAAATTAAATATACTAATTTCTTGAAAGAAACAGATAAGCAAAACTCACACAAGGTAAATAGATCATCTGAATAGGCTTATATCTATTATAATAATTGAATAAAAAATTAATAATGGTCTAAAACCAAATGCACTGGACACATATAATTTCACTAGTGCATTATATTAAATAGTTAAGAAATAAATTATATCAATTCTTTCCATTGCTTTCAAAATACAGAATTAGAGATAACAGTTTCTAATTCATTCTATGAGACCATTATTATTACCTCAATACCAAATCAGATAAAAATAGTAAGGGAAAGGAAAGCTATAGACAATATTTCTCATAAATATAAATGTAAAAATCCTAAGCAATTATTAGCAAATGGAATATAACAATGTATATAAATCATTATACATCACGACCAAGTGGGATGAAGTATAATTATTCCACCATGCAAAGCTTGTTGACATTAGAAAATCAGTCACTGTAATCCACTACATGAGCAAGTACAAAGAAAAAAACTTATGTAGACATACCAGTTCACACACACATACACACAAAAAAAAAAGAGAGAAAAGAAAAAGAAAAAGTCTAACACTCAATCATGATATTAATTCCCAGAAAACTAGAAATAGAGAGGAACTTAAACTTGATAGAGAATATCTACAAAAACCTCACAGAAACATCATAATTTATGGTGAGTAAACACTTTCCTCCTAAGTTCAGGAAAAGGGTAATGTTGTTCTGACTTAGCAATTTTGTTGATCATTGTTCACAAAGTACTGCCTAGATGGCAGTTGAACAAAAATAAAATA
Source organism: Craseonycteris thonglongyai (assembly GCA_004027555.1). Classification (NCBI taxonomy): domain Eukaryota; kingdom Metazoa; phylum Chordata; class Mammalia; order Chiroptera; family Craseonycteridae; genus Craseonycteris; species Craseonycteris thonglongyai. Next base: position 2,403 of record PVKE010037271.1, on the reverse strand, counting down.
AAATAAGAGTTATAAAGATAGAAAAGGAAGAAATGCAATTATCTTTTTTCTTAAATAACGTGATTATACTCATGTATGTAGAAATTATTGCCCCCCCCAAAAAAAAAATCAACAAAAACATGTCTGAATCAGTAAACAACTTCAGCAAGATGACAGAATGCAAGGCAAATATATAAAAGTCAACTGTTGGATGTTGGACTAGCTCAGCAGGTTGAGCACAGGCCTTGCAACCACTAGGTCCAGGGATCAAATTCCAGCCCCAGTGCATGAAAACCCATGTGCTGAACTGCAGCCCAACTGATAACTTTCAAGATAGCTGTAAAGGTTCTCACCTCTCATGTGAGGGGCGGGTAATTTGGTTTTCACCCCACGTGGCTACACATCCATCTCTGTGAAAGGAAACTACCGGTATGTTACACGTAATGATATACAACTATGAAGACTGCTGTGGGCCCTTCCTCTTTCTCTCTCTTTCTTTCTCTTTCTCTCTTTCACACACACACATACACCTTCTCTCAAACAATAAAATAAGTCTTTAAAAAAATGTCAATTGCTTCAAGTTTGCTGAAAACTTTTGAAACTTCAAAAGTAGAAAACAGATCTAAGGTAGGGCAAAATATTGAAAAGAGCTGAAAGAGGTCTGTCATATAAAATTCTGAACTTAAATGAAAATAAATATTTTGTAAAAAAAGTCAATTGTTTTGTTATGTACTATCAGCAATAAACAATTAAAATGAAAAATTGAAAACTCAAAATCAAGGAGGATCTCAATAAACTGAGGGATATTACATATGTGTGGATCAAATGGCTCAATACAATTAACCTGTTAATTCTTCTCAACATGGTCTATAGATTCTATTCAATCCACACAAAACCCAAGCAAGCTATATTGTAGACGTCCGCAAACTGTTTCTAACATTGATATATTAAAAGAATATAGACTAGCAATCACAACCCTAAAGAGAACAAACTTGGATGATTCATACTCTTTGTATTAGTTTTCTCTTGCTAACAATTTACCATGATCAGGTTGGCTTAAAAAAAATGCATTTATATTGTCTTAGAGCAGGGGTGGCCAACTTTTCTGTTTATAAGATCTACTTTTTATCTTAAAAGTGTGTCGCAATCGACTTGTTGTCATACATTATGTAACTGCTCTTTTACATTCGCACTCATCCTTTCAATTCATCGCATCACTGTGTTTCGAGACAATTGTAGATCTTGAATTGCAGCAACAATTTCACTCTTGTTCTTAAAATTGTTAAAAAGTGAATCTGACATTTCCAAAAAAATTTTCTTTACAAATTCACCGTCAGAAAATGGCTTACATTGTTTTGCTAAGAGATAGCTTACTTTAAATGATGCAGTAGTTACTGCTTGTGACTTCAACCTTGGCTTCTTAAAAACGCGTTGTTGATTTGTTAATTGAGTTTTAAGATCCCTAACTTGATGTTTTCTCAGTTCAGAATTTGGTGGATAATCTGTTTGATACTTGTTATGTAAAGCTAAAAAATGTCTCTCCAGATTACCCTTTTTAGCAATGGCTACCGAGGTAAGGCATAGTAAGCAACAACATTTATCATTCACCATTGTAAAAAAGTAATCGATTTCCCATTCTTCATTGAAGTGATAAGTGTTCGATTTTTTCAGTTTACTTCTCATGTTCATGGGTATACTAGAATGCAAAGAAATATGACAATTTAAAGAATAAATATGGAATTAAATATTTTCCTAGAGAATTCAAAAACTCATGAACTGTGGCAATTATCTCCGTTACATTGAAAGAAATAATAACAATACTGCATATTACGATCGGGGACAACAATACAAGTATATTAAAATCTAATATAGATATATTCAAATTTACAAGAAGTTAAATTTACAATATATTAAAAGTTAAAGTTACAATATATTTATTATGGTTCATAATACTGACTTCTTAATTTAAATAGAATTATTGTTATTCCTAATATATTTTTACTACTGTCCCTTATTTTTCTCTCAGTGTAATGACCGCAGTTTAGAGATCTGTTGCCGAGAATGCTCACTTATCAAGTAAATAGATAGGTAAGAAAAGCAATTTAATTTAAAACAAAGAAAAGGTACTTACATTTTAAACAGAAGAAAAATTAAAACTCAATGTGGTCACCGAGGATAAATAATATTGATTGATAATAATACTGTTAATACAAAAGAAAAGAAGGTACCGTATGACACTACCAAATATTCAAGCTAACTGACTGTGTTCTTCGATGAGTCGAGTCGTAACTGTTGCGTTCACGCGTTGCGTCCGGTGACAAGTGTAACACATAAGTCAAAATGTATTGTCTGGGTGGGCGGAGATCACAGTGTCAGGTTGTCAGAATTCTAGGAATTTATGACCTTGGCAAATTCCCAGAATGC
>PVKE010037270.1:0-15988 GCA_004027555.1 Craseonycteris thonglongyai | reverse complement strand
TCTTGATTAATGCAGCCCTGAATTCTGTTTCACTTAGATTTGATTCCAAGTGTGCAAGGTCCTTTACTAAAGACTGCCCCTGATCTTCTGGAGGGTCTTTGGATTCTGAGGTGTGCATTGTGTTTGATGTGGTTCTTTTTGCTTTACGCATGAGTCTGTTTTCCCTCTGGGGGTTTGCCTATCAGATGGGCTTCTCTTTGTTTTTTCTTTTGGACTCAGTTGTGGGAGAAGGAGATTTTGGGAGAGGGTTGGGGGAAGCAGACAGCTTCTGTGTCCTGGGGCACTTCAGGTTGCTTTCTTAGCTGTTAGATAGCAGGGTAGTAAAGGTGTGGCCAGGGGTGGGGGCATGTGAGTAGGAGCTAGGGCGGGCCTGAGACACAATAGCAGATTCCTCTTTGAGCAGGGGGGCTGGTGGTTCAGTGTGGGCGGGGCGCAGGAGCTCTGGTCTTTCCTCCGCCTGGCTGCCCCGCCTGGCTGCCCCTCCTTCAATCGTATCTGTAAGGCACGCCCATAGGGCAGCACTTGGATGGGCTGGGGCTTGGCAGAGGCCCTGGTCGGCCGCGCAGTCCGGCGCACCGGCAATGACACCACGGCGACCCGGTCAGCAGCCCAGTTGTGCACGCGGGCTGCAACGCCCCAGTGGCCCGGTGGGTGGGACGCCAAAAGCCCAGCTGCGTGCTCGCGAGCAGGCAGCAGTGCTGCAGTGGCCCGGTGGGCAGGGCGCCGAAAGCCGGTCTTGCGCGCAGGCAGCAGCGTTGCGGCGGCCTGGTGAGCAGGGCGCCGAAAGCCCGGGTGCGTGCACTCAGCGATGCGCAGTGGCCCAGTGGGCAGGGCTCCGAAAGCCCAGTTGCGCACTTGCGCGCTGGCAGCGGTGCCACAGCAGCCTGGTGAGCGGGGCACCAAAAGCCCAATTGCACGCTGGCAAGCAAGCAGCGGTGTCGTTGAGGCCCGGTGGGCGGGGCGCCGAAAACCCAGTTGCGCGATGGCAGGGTCACCGTGGCGGCCTGGTGGGCGTGGTGCCTAAAGCCTGGGTGCATACAGGCAGCGGTGCCGCAGCAGCCCAGTGGGCGGGGCGCCGAAAGCCCTGCATGCACAGGCCATAGCTCGGGCGGCAGCTGCTCTACACTCCCGGCTCTGTTGAGACTGCCGGATTCACTCTAAGCACGTCCAATGCAGCTATGCCCACTCAAGCCCCAGCCCTCACTCCAAGAGCCCTGTCTTCAGAATGCGCTCCCTCACAGTCAATCTCCTCCGTAAATCAGGGGTGCTGAGCCGTTGTGGGCTGGTGCCCTGCTCTCACCCCGCCCGCCGGGAAGTGCAGGCACCCTGCTCCACAGTCCCTGTTCCACTTTAGGCTCTGTGATCTGATTAGGGCACTGCGTGCTGTCCCTTGAGTTCGGATGTTAAATTGTCCACAGTCTTGTGGGGATTCCACGCTCCCTAGGTCTCGGCTTCCAGCCCGCCCTCGATCCAGCTCCACTTTGACCGTAGTCCCCCAATCGCCCTTTGTTTTCACCAGCCCCGCACCGCGCTCCGAGTCTCTGTCCCCGAACTGCTGCTTCCCTTTCCCTCTCCCGCTCTCCCCTTTTTTCTCTAACCTTTGGGTGTTGTTCTGTGTTGTGTGGTTCTCTTAGTTGAGGTTTCTTCTCAGGGTTTCCCCTGTGGATTCCCCTCTGTTCATAAGGCCCTTCTCAGGCAGTTGTCAGCGTTCTCCTCTCATGCCGCCATCTTTGATCTCCACAACTTCTTTAGTCAGTCATCTATCAAAGGACATTGGTTGTTTCCATGACTTAGCCACTGTGAACAGTGCAGCAATGAACATTGGGGTACATATATCTTTGTGGACTAAAGTTTCAAGTGTTTTGGGTAAATACCCTGAAGAGGAATTGCTGGGTAATATGGCAATTCTATTAATTTTTTGAGGAGACTCCATACTGACTTCCTTAGTGGTTGTACCAATTTACATTCCTACCAGCAGAGTATGAGGGGTCCCTTTTCTTTTCTTTTTTTGTTAAATTTATTGGGGTGACATTGATTGGTAACAATTAGATAGTTTCTGGATGTACAAGCCCACATCACATCACCCATGCATCATATTATGTGCTCACCCCCCAGAATCAGCTCCCCTTCCATCACCACGTATCTGGTGTCCACTCCCACCTCCCCCCACCAACTATCCCTCCCACCTCCCCAGGTAACCACCATACTACTGAGTGTGTGTGTCCATAATACTGGTGCCCACTCCCACCTCCCTTCCCACTCTCCCTCCCTCCTCCCCCTTCCCCCCCTTCCCTCAGGCAGTCATCCAGCTATTGTGTCCATAGGTCTCTGTGTCTTTGTTACTTTCAGTTTTATATTCCACCTATAAGTGAGGTCATATGTTTCCTGATTCTTTCAGTCTGACTTATTTCGCTTAATAAGATGATCTCTAGGTCCATCCATGTTGTCACAAATGACTGTATTTCATCTTTTCTTATTGCTGAGTAGTATTCCATTGTGTAAATGTAGAGGGTTCTCTTTTCTCTCCAGCCTCTCCAGCACTTGTTATTCCTTGTCTTGTTGATTATAGCCATTCTAACAGGTATGAGGTGGTATCTCATTGTGGTTTTGATTTACATTTCCCTAATACCTAGTGAAGTGTAGAGCATTTTTGCATATATCTGTTGGCCATTTGTATGTTTTCCTGGGAGGAGTGTCTGTGCAGGTCTTCTGCCTATTTTTCAGTAGGATTGTTTGTTTTCTGTTGTTGAGTTATACAAATTCTTTATATTTTAGATATTTGCCCCTTATCAGAGACATTGTTTGAGAATATTTTCTCCCATTTGGTTGGTTGCCTCTTTGCTTTGTTGATGGTTTCTTTTGTTGAGCAGAAGCTTTTTAGTTTGATATAATCCAATTCATTTAATTTTGCTTTTACTTCCCTTGCCTTTGAGGTCAAGTTCATAAAGTCCTCTCTGCACCTGTTTATAAGTTTAGTACTAATGTTTTTTTCTATGCAATTTATTGTTTCGGGTCTAATGTGGAGGTCTTTGATCCATTTTGAGTTAATTTTGGTATATGGTAACAGTTCACTGTCCAGATTTATTCTTTTGCATGTGGTTTTCTAATTTTCCCAGCACCATTTACTGAAGAGGTTTTCTTTTCTCCATTATATATTTTTTGCTCCTTTGTCAAAAATTATCTGTCCATATATGTGTGGGTTTATTTCTGGGTTTTCAGTTCTGTCTCATTGGTCTGTCTGTTTTTCTGCCAATACCAAGCTGTTTTGATTATTGACACTTTGTAGTAAAGACTGAAGTGGGAGAGCATGATGCTTCCAGCCTTATTCTTTTTTCATAGGATTGCTCGCTTTGGTGATTCTCGGTCTTTTGTGGTTCCATCTGAATCTGATGATTTTTTTTTTTTTTATCTATTTCTCAAAAGAATGTCTGTGGGATTTTGATGGGAATTGCATTAAATCTGTATATTGCTTTGGGTAATATGGCCATTTAACTATGTTGATTCTTCCAATCAATGAACATGGAATATTTTTCCATTTCTTTGTGTCTTCTTCAGTTTCTTTTAATAATGCCAGTTTTCTGTGTATAAGTCCTTCACATTAAGTTTATTCCTAGGTATTTTGTTGTTGTTGTTGTTGTTGCAAAAGGTGTTGTTTTTCTCATTTCTTTTTCTGAAGTTTCATGGTTCATATATAAAAATGCAATGGATTTTTGTACATTGATTTTGTATCCTGCAATTTTACTGTATTTGTTTATTATTTCCAATAGTTTTCTGGTGGAGCCTGTAGGATGTTCTACATAAAAGATTAGGTCATCTGCAAAAAGTGACAGTTTAACTTCTTCACTCGCAAATTGGATGCCTTTTATATCTTTCTCCTGCTTGATTACTCTGGCTGGAACTTTGTTGAATAGCAGTGGTGAAAGAGGACATCCCTGTCTTGTTCCTGAGTTTAGAAGAAAAGGTTTCAGTTTTTCCCCATTCATTATATTCACTGAGGGTTTTCATATATGGTCCTTATTACATTGAGGCACTTTCCCTCTATTCCCATTTTATTAACTATTTTTATGATAAATGGATGTTTTATCTTGTCTAATGCTTTTTCTGCATCAATTGATATAATCATATGGTTTTTACCTTTTACTTTATGTAGCTTATCACATTGATCGATTTGTATATGTTGAACCATCCTTGTGTCCTGGGATGAATCCCAGTTGATTGTGATGTGTAATATTTTTAATGCATTGTTGTATTCTATTTGCTAGTATTTTGTTTAGGATTTTTGCATCTGTGTTCATCAGAGATACTGGTCTATAGTTTTCTTTTTGTGTGTTGTCCTTACCAGGCTGTGGTGTTAAGGTAATGTTGGCTGTGTCAAATCAGTTGGGATGTACTGCCTCTTCTTCAGTGTTTTTGGAAGAGTTTGAGAACAGGTATTAGTTGCTCTTTGAATACCTGGTAAAATGTATTAGTGAGACCATTTGGCCCTGGAATCTTGCTTTTGGGAAGGTTTTAGATGATTGCTTCATTTTCCTTATTGTTGATTGGTCTGTTTAGATTATCCAATTCCTCTTGATTCAGTCTAGGTAGAATATGTGTTTCTAGACACCTATCCATTTCTTCTCGGTTACAAAATTTGGTAGCATATGGCCCTTCATAGTATTCTTGGATGACCCTTGGTATTTCTGTGATACCAGTTGTAATTTCCCCTCTTTCATTTCTAATTTTGGTTATTTTTATCTTTTCTTCTTTTCCCTTGGTGAGACTATCCAGGGGTTTGTCAATTTTATTAACTTTTTCAAAGAACCAGCTCGTTTTATTAATTTTTAAAATTGTTTTTCTGTTCTCTATTTTGTATTTATAATAGTTTTGCTCTAATTTTTATTATTTCCTTCCTTCTGCTGACTTTGGATTTTTTTTGTTCTTTTTCTAGTTAAGATGTGATGTTATGTTGTTTACTTCTGATTTTTGTTTCTTGAGATAGGCCTGTAGTGATATAAATGTCCCTCTCATTACTGCTTTTGTTACATCCTAGTAATTTTGATATGCTGTTTTCATCATTAGTTTCTATGATGGGAACATTTACAGAATGGAATACTATTCAACAATAAGAAAAGGTGAAACAGCCATTTGTGACAACATGGATGGACCTTGAAACCATCTTATTAAGCAAAATAAGTCAGACTGAAAGAATCAAGAACCATGTGACCTCACTTATAGGTGGAATATAAAACTAAAAATAACAAACAAAACTCATGGACATAGTCAATAGTTTAGTGGTTATCTGAGGATAAAGGGGAAGGTAGATGGGAGAGCAAGGGGTTGGGGTAAGGGAAAGTAGGGAAGGAGCCTCAAATTATATGGTGAAGGAAAGAGAGCTGACTCTGAATGGTGACCACATAATGCAATGCATAGACAATGTAATGTAAGATTGTACACCTGGAACATATGTAATTGTTACCAACCAATGTCACTCCAATAAATTAAAGAAAATGAGCTGACAATGAGAAATCATCCAAAATTAAATTGTAGCAAATAAATTATTGATAAAATCACTATTTCATGTCTTTTCACGCTTATCTCAGTAATGCAGAATTATATTAGTATCATAAATCTTAACAGCATTGTAAGTCAGAAAATATGACAGCATTAGGTCAGAAATTAAAAGAAAAAATTGTATTTCAGTATTGTAAGGGGGTTGAGTGAGTCAGTTTACCCAGGGGGGTTGGTTTTTCTTTTCATCTTCAGTGCACCATAGGCTTCAAGTTCCTTTACTTTTTAGCTGCTGTTTCTTTGTGCTTAAGAGTGGGGTCTGGAAAACTTTTCTGTGTTCCTGCTCTATCCTTCACTTTTAGCCATCCCTATATGCTTTTGCCAGAGAGGGTCTCTCTCCATGAACTTGCCCACTACCCCAGCAGTAAACTGCTATTGCTTACATGGTGTTAGCTAGTCAAAGCAACACATGTAATCTGTTGTCGTGATCCAACCTAGATTTTAGGCCAAGTCTCTTCTTCCTGGACTTGAGTTGGAACTTTCTCAGGGTTCCTACCCATCTACCTCATGACAGTCAAGCTGCCTAATATAGCAGTTGGTCTTTCACAGAAAGTTTCCTCCCTAGTATTAACAGACCTCAGCTTTCTATTGATGTAGGATTTCTAGGCACAAGATGATTTCCTGCCCCTCTCCTAGGAAAGTTTCTATCCCTCCCTCAGCAACACTGATCTCTATTTGTGTCTGGAGCTAGAGTATATGCTATCATGCCCCCAGGGGACAGAAAGTTATTTTTCTATTCCTCCCTTACCTGCAACAGAATTTTGTCTGAGCCTTAGACCAAAAAAGCAACATTAAGGCTTTTAAAGGGTTTGGAAAGTGTATGGGATCTTGGGTATTTTACCCAGTAGCAGCCTATCACTTCATGTTTGCCTCACCACAAAGTGCATCTCTTCAGGCCTCTTGCCCTGCTCCCACACTCTCTTGTATTTGGTAGAGTTCTAAATTATCCTCTAAGCCTCCTAGATATTCTTTCTAAACTGACATGCTACCCCACACTTGGCCTTTAAGTGTTTTTTTAAATTTTAGTTGACTTCTTACCCAGCTCTTTTGTGTCCTATGCTCTACTAAAGATGAAACACTTCATTTCAGACCCCAGTCCCATCTCAAATTATTTGTGTGTCTTGGGTCTTCAAATATCTAATAAACTCAAAAAAATTATTTTTGTAGATTACTTCGCATTTTTTTTTAAAGGAGTAGCATTTTCATATAGCTTTCTGTATTCTAAGTGAAACCAGAACTCTCATCTGCTTATTCTTACAGATGATTTTATACAATTCTTTTCCAATTATGGATAAAAAATTACATGAGGATTGGGAGAATGGACATTATACTATTTGGTCTTCCCATCCAGAAGTACTGATATTTCTACTCATATATACAAAAAGCACACTTCAGTGTCCTTATGATATGGAGTCCATGATTTGTTAATTTTAACTTAAATTCCATATTGCTACAAACACAAATAGTGGTGGCTTCTGTATTAAAACACAATGTAAAATAAACAGGAAAATCAGAAATTATTAGGTTGGAGCCAAATGATTATATACGGTAGGTACCTAGAATCATAAGAGAAATTAAGCATAATAATTCAACTCTGAGATTCTTAGGTGACAAAAAGGCAAATAGTGGGCTATATACTAATAGTGCTCAGAAAAGAAAAGAAAAAAAAAAGCAATTTTATCTGGAGAAATTTTTCTTGCATTTCCTAGGATTTTTTAGGTAGTTTCTTATAAAAATGAGTTTAAACACTTGTTTTATAGAAAATAGTCAAATGTCTTTCAGGTAAACATTTCTTTTCCTTCCCTTAATAACGGCCAAGAGTATACCTCTTGTATTAATAGAAAAACAGAAGTTCTAATAATAAACAGCTTGGTATTGGCAGAAAAAGATACACAGACCAATGGAACAGAATTGAAAACCCAGAAATAAATCCACAAATATATGGACAGATTATTTTCAACAAAGGAGTGAAAAATATACAGTGGGAAAAAGAAAGCCTCTTCAGTAAATGGTGCTGGGAAAATTGGAAAATCACATGCAAAAGACTGAATGTGAACTATGATCTCTCACTATATACCAAAATTAATTCAAAATGGACTAAAGACCTCCAAATAAGACCCAAAACAATAAATTGCATAGAGGAAAACATTGGTACTAAACTTATAGATCTGGGGTGCAGGGAAGACTTTATGAACCTGACCTCAATGACAAGGGAAGTAAAAGCAAAAGTAAATGAATGGGATTTTATCCAGTTAAAAAGCTTTTGTACTGCAAAGAAAACCATCAACAAAGAGGCAGCCAACCAACTGGGAGAAAATATTTGCGAACAATGCCTCTGATAGGAGACTAATATCAAAAATATACAAAGAACTTGTATAACTCAACAACAAACAAGAAATCCAATTAAAAAATGGGCAGAGGACCTAAATAGACACTTCTCTCATGAAGACATACAACGGGCAACAGATATATGAAAAAATGTTCATCACTAGCAGTTAAGGAGATGCAAATAAAAACCACAAGCTATCATCTCACACCTGTTAAAATGGCTATAATCAACAAGACAAGGAGTAACAAGTGCCGGAGAGGCTACGGAGAACAAGGAACCCTCATACACTGCTGGTGGGAATGTAAACCACTATGGAAGGCTGTATGGAGATTCCTCAAAAAATCAGGAATGGAATTGCCTTATGACCCAGCAATCCCTCTACTGGGTATCTACCCAAAAAACCTGAAAACCTTAATCCACAAAGATACCTGTACCCGAAGTTCACTGCATCACTGTTCATGGTGGCCAAGTCATGGAAACAACCAAAGTGTTCTTTGATAGATGACTGGATAAAGAAGTTGTGGTACATTTACACAATGGAATACTACTCGGCGATAAGAAAAATGGAAATACAGTCATTTGTGGCAACATGGATGGACCGTGAAACCATCCTATTAAGTGAAATAAGTCAGATGGAAAAATTACCGTAGGAAACATATGACCTCGCTTATAGGTGGAATATAAAACTGAAAGTAACAAAGAAACAAAAACTTATGGACACACTCAATAGTTTAGTGGTTACCTGAGGGTAAGGGGGGAGTGGGGAGGGAGAGTGATGGGTAGAGTTGGGAGTAGGCACCAGATATGTGGTGATGGAAGGAGAGCTGATTCTGGGTGGTGAGCTCATAATGCAATGCATAGATGATGTAATGTAGAGTTAGTTGTACACCTGGAAACTATATTGCTGACCAATGTCACCCCAATAAATTTAACAACAAAAAAAATGGAGTAATTTTGTCAAGGTTTTCAAAACAATTATTGAAAATATTTATTTAGAAACACTTTCAGTTGGAAAACAGCAGAAACAAAAAAATAAACATCACATTTAATATAAGCAGAATGACATGCTGAGTTTAATTCTACAACAAAAGCCACACCAATTTGTGTGTGTGGCCAGGGATGGAGGTATGGAAAAAAGAAAAACAGAATTGAGATAGAGGTAGAAGATAATTCTTTGCTCACTACAAGTCTTGTTTGGAGAGAAACAGCTGGGAAACGAGTTAGGATAGCTCTAGTCTACTAGCATGCCAGAGACAGAACCAGTAATAATCTCCTGAAATACAGGATTTGTGTCAGGGTAATGCCTTAAGGGGGTTTGGTTCCACCAATGAATAAAGTTCCTAATTCTACACTAAGCTCATCCTTTGGGACATCAATCTCATCTGCTTCTTCCCCAAGCTTCTTCCACCAGGGTGCTTGTATATGCTTCACAGTGGTGAGATGGGCCTGCTTAGCCTTGGCTGCCACAGGCCTGGATCTACTTAGGAAGAGCTCAGGTTCTTTCCCTTCTGCCTCCTTCAGACTTGGTGCCTCTGTAGTAAATAGAAAGTAAACAAGTGAGTGTAAGAGTTCTATACAAACAAGTAGGAACTTGGAAATTACAGAATTGGAACTTAGCAATAACAAGCAGACAGACAAAGAGTTCAAATTGAAAGTGTAGATGGCATGTGACTATTCATAAGTTATAGCTGTGGCTGCCAGCAACTGTAAACCCCCTCCACATTCTGTGTTTAAAATAAAAAACAATGTAGATTTTTAAAGATGGTTTACTTAAATAGGAACCTTTAAAATATAAGAACCTCATCCTATATAAGAGGCTCAGTCAGTCACCTATCCATTCAGAAAAATAAAATTTGCAAGTAATGACATTAAATAGATGACCCTGGCCCTCTGCTCCACATATACCTTAAAAATTATAAAATGGCAATGCAACTACTGTCATTATCTACTTTTAAAATATGATCAGCTTTTGACACTACATAAAACAATGACTAGTAGGGCTCAGCATCTTTAACATTACTAACTGCCTTAGTTGGTATACATGAATGATAGCAAGGCTGAAATAAGTAGTCAAGGAGGAGGTTATGGGATATGCATCATTTTAAAACACTGTGTGCTGGTATGATTTAAATGTAGAAATTTCTGAGGACAGGAGATGAGCTATTAGACCACCAAATGGTGTTTTGCTTCTAAAGGTTTTTGATGTCACAAAATTTCATATAGGTTGTTCCTCTTAGGAAACAAAAGTGGAATAAACACGTACTCATTAACTGTTCAATGTTGGTGCTGATCTGAGCCATCAGAGCCTCCCTGTGCTGCTGGGCTCTGTCTTCTAGAGCCCTGCCCATGAAGTAGTGTTGTAGTTGCTCTTGTGCTTGGGAATGGAGCTCCTTGCTGGTCACTTCTGACATCTGAGAGCCCTAGGAATAGAGGACAGAGAAAATTGTCACAGAGAGGGCATAGATATCAAAGTACGGTATTGGTATGTTTCACCCAACCACTTAGCAGAGATTCCAGAATGCTTATCTGTCTCATCTTATCAGTTGAGTGTTAAGATTGATATCTATCTTGTACTCTTGTGCAAGCATTAAATAGCCTCTTAAAAGCAGTTTTAGATGAAAATGCAGGTGGAGAAATTTCTTTTTTGGTATACTCCTATACCTAACGTTTCCACATAGTGTGGTATTCTAAGAGAAAAGATAAGACTGAGATATCAAAATGAAAACTATAAAAGACACTGGCCTGCAAGAAGAGTAACACCACCCAATAAAACTATCTTACTTATCTTATCCCCAACTCCCAAACTTATCGAAGTCATAATGTTATAACTGTTTCTGATTTCATAGAGCAAGGGACAAAATCAGTCATAGGCCTGTGTTCTTTTGGCTAGTCAGCTACTTTAAAGCCAACTTTAACTAGTTTGGAGAATGAAATAATCTTAACTTTGAAGCTGATAAAGATTCTGACACCACAGCTTTCTAAAACATTCCAATTCCTGGACCTTGAACCCAGTCCTGGTCAGCTTTGACTTTTCAGCCATGGAATTTTAAATATCTGCACTACAGTATGGCTAAAGTAGCACTTCTTTATTAAATGGAAGTATGCATCAGAATCACATAGTACATTTTTAAAAATGGACACCAGACTTAAATGTAAGGGCTAAAAATATGAAATTCTTAGAAGAAAAAATGAAGGAAAAACTTCACAACATTGGATTTGGCAATGATTTCTTGGATATGACACTAAAAGCAGAGGCAACAACAAAAAATAGACAAACCGGACTTTGTCAAAATTAAAAACTTTGGGGCATCAAAGGACACTATTAACACAGTTAAAAGGTAGCCTACAGAATGGGAGAAAATATTTGCAAATCATATACCTGATAAGAAAGTAATATCCAAAATATAGAGAACTCCTGAAACTCAGAAACAAGAAAACACTCTGATTAAAAAATGGCCAAAGAACCTTAAGACATTTCTCCAAAAAAGATACACAAATGGCCAATAAACTTGAAAAGATGCTCAAAAGCAGTAATCATTTGGGAAATTCAAATCCAAATCTCAGTACCACTTCATCCATTAGGACGTGAAAATAAATGTTGGTAAGGATGTGGATAAGGTCTTGCTGATGCAGTATGGAAAATAACTGACTTGAAGCAAAGTCTCCTTTACTACTGTATACCACTATGTCCATGAAATTATAAGACAACTCCAAATCCATTAACTCTATCATAAAGCAACTACATTACCATATATCAAATATATATGTACATATACATCTGAGAAACTGCATTGTTGGTATCACCCACTGAAACAATATAACACCACTATCATGAAATTGAAGGCTACATACTGAGTGTCTTCTGACATAGTCATCTACTTGTTGCTTCAGTTCAACTCTGCGTGCATCAGTGAGTTCTCTGAGTCCTTGCCAAGGAAAAGATAGTTTCTTCTTACGGCACTTTGCTAGAAATTTAAGAGTCTGAAAAAAAAAAAAAAAAAAAAGATTTGTGATTTTTTTTTTTTTCCCCCGGACAGTAGAACCATTTTCTTCCCATAATATATGGCAGTGACAACACTGTAATATAATAGCTGTTAAACTCTGAGTACGTATGGGGAGAGGGATGGGATTGTGACGGGTGAGGGTGGACAATAAATTTTTTTAAATAATAATTCTGTAGTTTTTTTTATAAGAATATATTCAGGTATTTGTACAGTAAGCAATGAAGAGGAAAAAATAGGAAGTATTGGGTTCTAGTATCACTTCTAGTCCCTTATAAACTATGATTTTGGGGTTCTATGTCTATAAAAACAGGGACCTTAATTCTGTTTAGCTTACAGGATAATAAAGATTAAAGAGACAGTGTAAAAGAAAAAGCTTGATAAATGAATGTTCTTCATATCCTTCAGAATGGACTTCTGGTAAAAAGGTAAATCTTTTAATAGTGAAGATTTGGAGACAAATTTGAAATTATTCTGCCAAATTTTTTTCAGTCCCCTCCTTTGTAGTATATTTTAATTAAATTAAGGTGACATTAATAAAATTATGTTTCAAGTGTATAATTCTGTAATACATCATCTACATGTTGCACTGTGTTCACTACCCAATTAAGTTTCCATGTAGTTTTATTTTCCATAAAGTTACATGTTCACATTTTTTATGGCAAGGGTTGGCAAATTATGATACACAGGCCAAATCCAGCCCACTCCGTTTTTTTTGTTGTTTTAAGATTTTTATTATTTTTTGACAGAGAGACAGAGAGAGACAGAGAGAAGGGGGAAGGCCCAGAGCAATCTCCACAGTTGACAGCATTAGTTTTTCACAAAGTTTCACTCCACAGGTGGGCGGGGACTGCGCAGGGCAGGAACTGGGCCAGGACCCTCCCGCATAGGCCCCAGCAAGAACTGAACTGGGGGCACACCCCAGTTCAGCATATGGGTCCGCCTGGGTAAGGGCCAGGATTCAATCCCCAGGCCCCGGGGCTGCAAAGCAAGTGCTCAACCCACTGAACCATCCCACCTTCCCCATCAATTTTCAACATGGTTTTGTTCCACACAAGTGGGTGGGGGCTGCACAGGGCAGGAACTGGGCTGGGGGCCTCCTGCATGGGAGGCACACCTCCTTGAGCCAGGGGCCTGAGGGGCAAGAACTGAACTGGAGGACTTTCACGTGGGAAGCACACCCCAGTTGAGCATATGATTCCACAAGGTCCAGTGCTGGAATTTGGTTCTTAGTCCCGGGGGCTGCAAAGTGAGCACTTAACCCGCTGAATCATCTGGGCTTCCCCATCACTGTTTTTGAATGACCTAATAATTAAAAATGTTTTGTGTGTGTGTGTGTTTCATGGTTACAAAGTTCAAAAGGAAAATAATACTTTGTGACATATGAATATTATATGAAATTCAAAATTCAGTGTCTACAAATGTTTTATTGAAACATACTCATTTTGTTTATGTATTGTGGATAGCTTCCTTTGTGCTACAACTATAGAGCCAAATAGTTGCAATATAGATTGTACAACCTGCAAAGCCTAAAATACTTTACTGTTTGATGCTTTCCAGAAAATTTGTTGATGTATTCTGTTGCTGCAAGTGTAAGTTTTACAAGAATTAACAAAAAGGTATAGTTCTTTGCCCATTTATCCTTTCCCCTCCCCCTAAAAGACCTTTTAACTCTTAGGTTTTTCTTTTGATGTTTATCTCCATCTATGAGGTCTGACAATTAAGTTTGCAAACTTGCCACCATGCCCTTATGTTGGCAGCACTGTATAAACAACTTGGTAGTTTCACAACCTTGGTATATCAGTGCCTCCCAGCTCTGTTTGTGTCAGCATGTGTTGGTATCTTACTAAGTGGGATTCATTATTGTTGTTGCATAGTTTGGTGTGTCATCATGAAAATGTTAGAGATTGAATTAGAGCAATGAACAAACGTTAAATTTCTTGTTAAACTTGGCAAGAGTGCAAGTGAAATCAGGGACACAGTAGTCCAAGTTGATGGGGATAATGCTATGAAGAAAACATCAGGATACAAATGAATTAAATGTTTTTTCTGAAAGGAGAGAAAGCATCACTGATAAGGAGAGGGCAGGGCAGCCAATAACAAGAACTGATTAAAATACAAAAATTTGTTGGATTGTGCGTCCAAATCATCAGATGACTGTGAGAAACATAGCAGACCAAGTAAACATCAATAGAGAAACAGTTAGGAAAATCTTAACTGAGAATCTTGGCATGAGAAAGATGTGTGCAAAAATAGTCCTGAAAGAGCTCACCAATGAACAAAAGCAAAGGAGAGTCAAAGTTTGCCAAGACCTTTTGGAGAGGCAAGATGATGTTTTGGGACATGTTATCACCGGTGATGAAATATGGGTGTATCAATACAATCCTGCAACAAATCATCCAAGTGCACAATAGAAGTCAGCCAATTCTCCTCAACCAAAAAAGTTCTGTCAGTCAAAATCAAGTCAAAACGATGTTGCTAACATTTTTTGAAATCAGAAAAATTGTTCATTACGAGTTTGTACCAAATGGACAGGCAACCAAGTTTGACTATTTGGAAGTGCTGAAAAGCCTGAATGGAAAAGTTAGACAAAAACTTTTTCACCAACAACTCCTGACTCTTGCACCACAACCGTGTACCAGGTCACATGGAACTTCTATGAGGGAGTTTTTAGCCAGTAAATAAATAATGAATGGAACACCCTCCCTATTTACCTGATCTGGACCCCAATGACTTTTTTCTTTACCCAAAGATAAAGAAAATATTGAAAGGAAGACATTTTGATGACATTCAGGACATCCAGGGTAATACAATGATGGCTCTGATGGCCATTCCACAGAGTTCCAAAACTGCTTTGAAGGGTGGACTAGGTGCTGGCATCAGTGCATAGCTTCCCAAGGGGAGTACTTCAAAGATGACCATAGTGATACTCAGCAATGAGGCATGTAGCACTTTTTCTAGACTAAGTTCATGAACTTAATTGTTAGGTCTCATACTTTTCTGTGATTTTTCAGATATAGGTATTATCCATTAACTTTCTTGTATGGAAGGTAAGAATTTAGCTCTCTATTACTGCTTGCACTCCTATATACTTTACATATGTTCAAACTTTAAATGCATCATAATTTCAGTTAAATTGTTTACTTTTAGGTAATTTGACTACATAAAGGTTCATTTCTGAATCATACAGTATTATTTTTCCTTGCACATTTTTTACTTTCATTGGAATAATTCTATTGTTTTACTGTGCTTAGTGTTCTGTGTGCTTACCACTGACTATATATCACAAACTCTGCCCTAATTGTCAATATATTAAAATGCATTAGGCATTCTATTAAATTTATTTTGTTGGACACATATTTTCTGAAGTTTTCTGACCTGGCTCCAATCTGGATTGATTGCTCTCTGACTGGTACATAGCTATCATCCTTAGATCTCATTCACCATCATCTTCATGACTCCTTTTCATCTTTCCTTTGTTTCCTGGATTCTATGTTACCTTCTTTCTTGGGTTGGCTAGTCTTTTAGAGACTTTGATGTATAAAAATGTTCTTAGGGGAAGCTGGGATGGCTCAGCAGGTTAAGTGCCTGCTTTGCAGCCCCGGAGCTTGAGGATCAAATCCCGGCTCCAACCCATGCAGACCCGTATGCTGAACTGGGGTGTGCCCCCAGTTCAGTTCTTGCTGGGGCCTGTGCAGAGGCTCCTGGCCCAGCTCCTGCCCTTCGCAGCCCCATGCCCACCTGTGGAGTGAAACTATATGAAAAACTAATGCTGTTAACTATGGAAACTGCTCTGGGCCCTCCCCCTTCTCTCTCTCTCTGTCAAAAAAACAATAAAAGTAAGTCTTTAAAAAAACGTTGGGGAAGCCAGATGGCTCAGTGGGTTAAGCGCTCACTTTGCAGCGCCAAGGACCGAGGATCGAATCCCGGCCCCGGCCCGTGCAGAACCATATGCTGAACTGGGAGCTCCCCCAGTTCAGTTCTCTCTCTGTCTCTGTATCTCTCTCTGTCTCTGTCAAAATAAATGAATAAATAAATAAATTAAAATGTTCTTATTGTACATTTAGCTTTAATTGGTTTGTTGGGGTGTAGAATTCTAGTTGGTAAT
>PVKE010037269.1:0-15000 GCA_004027555.1 Craseonycteris thonglongyai | reverse complement strand
ATGGTGAGGTGTGTCTGTGGAGCTGAAATGATGTCATGGGGGTTGCCCGAAAAACCCACTCTGGAATTTCTTTTAGTATTTGTCTCCCCTAGGTTTTTCTCAAAAACTGAATTGCAGGCTTCTATAGTAGAAGTAGCTAAAAGCAGTCTGCAGTCCCAAGATCTCTTGAGTGCTCATAACCAACCAGAAGGAGTAAGGACAGGTTGGCTTCAGGAGAGTAGCCCTCCCCGAGTTTGTTTCCATGCAGCAATATGAGTAAGGAGACACCTGCTATGCACCCTCCGCTGTATCATTTGGGTACTGAGGGTTCAGTTATAATTGAAGACTGCTCTGTCACTTTATGGGCTTGAGGAAGGGAGGCTGATACATACATATCTCACTGGGGAGCCCACTGGGGGGCGCAGCTCTGGGTACGCGAGAAGCATCGGATTAGCAAATGAAGTATGAGTAGGTCTCATTCAATATTTGGGAGGTAGTTATACTAAAAAATTATTTATCTGAAATTCAGATTTAATTGGTATCCTGTATTTTGTCTGGAACCCTAATAAATGCCCAAAAGAGAAGCACCATTGGGTTGAGCAGAGGGGCTAGGAATGCTTCCCAGAAGAGGGGAACCTGTGCCTGGTTTTGTGTGTTGAGCACCATTTTGAGGAGAGGTAGGGAAGGGGAGGGACAAATCTAGGTAGTGTAGGAGGATGACTGATGACTGGAGGACATGTGGAAGGACGTGCAAGGCGAAGGCGAGGCATCTTCTGTGTGGCTGGATAGCCAGCAGAGGAGGGCAGGACACGAGGCCTCATCTTCACGCCATGTAAGAACTTGAACTTACCCTAGAGCAGTGGTCCCCAACCTTTTTCGCACCAGAGACCGGTTTTGTGGAAGACAATTTTTCCAAGGACCAGGGAGGAGGGGTGTGGGGGGAATGGTTTTGGGATGATTCTAATGCCAAATGCAGCTTAATTGTCACCACTCACTTGTAGGGTTTTGTTTGATATGAGTCTGCAAACGTTGATTTATTATGGTCTCTGTGCGTCAAACCTCTCTGCTAATGTTAATCGGTATTTGCAGTCACTCCCCAACATTAGCATCACTGCCTCAACTCCACCTCAGATCATGCAACCTAGATCCCTCACATGCGCAGTTCCCAATGGGGTTTATGGTTCTATGAGACACTGCTGCTGATCTGACAGGAGGCAGAGCTCGGGCGGTAATGTGAGCGATGGGGAGCAGCTGTAAATATGGTTGAAGCTTCACTTGCTCACCCACCACTCACCTCCTTTTGTGTGACCTGGTTCCTAACAGGCCCACAGAGCAGTGCCAGTCCATGGCCCGAGGGTTGGGGACCCCTGATATAGAACACTGAGAAGCCACCCAAAGTTTTAAATCAGGGGCTTTTGGTCTTTTAATTAACTAAAATAATGTTAATTATAAGAGTGTTATCAAATCATGCTAAAATAAATTCCAGCAATAAAATGTTCAGTTCATTTTCTCATCTTCTGAGGGACCGTGCTTCCCCTTACTTTCCGGAGGTAACTGCTGTTAACAGCGCCCTGCTTAACCTCACAGAAATGTTCTGAGATGTTTTGTGTGCCGAGAAGTGCACACATGCATATTCCGCCTTGTCTGGCTATTTAGTTAGCTCCACACTGGATCATGATCTGCTCATATTTTGTTACTTGTTTTTTCTCCCACTTGGCAGTGCTCCTTGGGCTTCTTTCCATAATACCCATGGAGGTCGCATACTGCTTTTTAGAGTTTTTATTTTTGCTGTTGAGTGTCCTGCCTCCAAAATGAAGACAATTAAATATTGGTTCATAGTATGTAAGTTTTAAGGTGAATTGGGAGGATGCTGACTGAATTCAGAAACCGGGATGAATAAGCCACTCCTTACCATCCTCCAAGTGAAAGGCTCCCTTTGGAGATCTCAGCACCATCCACTCAGGCTGTTGTTATGGAGTGGCCAAAAGTGCCAGTGAACAAGTGTGGTCAATTTGAATTGCTGAATAACTTAGAAACATCTTCAGAATATTTGAATTCACATAGAGTTGTGTTTTATAATAAGCATTTCCCATTCTTGTATCTCAGAGCTGACATAATTTATCTCCTTTTCTGATTGGATATTTTACATCTTTTCCTTTCCTTTTTCCCTTCTGCCTTAATATTGGTCTGTAACTCAGCATTCTTACTCCAGCTGGTTTATTCGTGACATCTTATGATCTAGTTTCCAGACCTTTCAAATAAATTACTTATTTATATGAGGGACCATAATTGACTTTTCGGTTGAGAAACTCAATTCACCAAAGTGGCCAGGGGGAGAGACATAGTTCATTTTGCTCTATTATCAAATCAATGTTCAATAATATTTTAGGATTATTTATTTCCTCAATATGAGAAAAATGACACGATGTATTTCTCATGTTTCTTAAATGTCAAAGGAAATTGACTGGAGCTAGGGGAACTCTTGGTGCTAGTTCTGCAGTTTTCAGCTGACGGATTGGGGCACAGCCCTGAGGGTGGATTGTGAGCGGTGCCCCCTGTTCTCCGTGGACTCAGGTTGTGGAGTGCGAAGGAATCTGTGTTCCTGCATCTCTGGGATTTTTTAGACTAATTGGAGAGATGACATCAGCAGGGGTGAAACCCGTATGAGTGTGATAAGCTAGGTAGGTGTATGGAGGGAAATTGTTTCTGAAAGGTTATTAGGGTAGATAAGTGAAACTAGACTCGACACAAGCCTTGCTTGAGAATGTGGTTGAGAAGATACCGTAATATGTGGGAAACTAAGAACAAAGGATGCTGGGACCCGGTAGGGAAATGGCAGTAAGTGGAGGATGCCCATGGTGAAGAGTAGGCTGGGGTAAGAACCACTTATGTAGCATTTTAGTAAGTCAGTTCGTTACATTCAACAACCATTTGATGACACCTCAGAGTTACAGGCACTGTGCCAGGGCCTGGGGATGTAACCCCAGCAGGCAGGTCCTTACTCTTAAGCGTTCACAGTCTGATGGGGGAGACAAGCTTGTGGGCCAGCTAGCGGGGCTTATGAAATCTCCCTCCATGGGGTGTAGAATCTGAGTTGAATCTGGAAGGGCTGCTGGACGTTTTCTAGGAGATGAGATGGGACAGATACAGTGTTGATGGCAGCAGTAGTTAGGCTCACGAAGGCCTTGGTATACCATGGAGAGGTAGATTTTATCCTATAGCCTTTGAGAAGTCACCGAAGGAGTTTAGAGCAGGGAGCCCATGGTAAGATGTGTATTTTGAAAGAATCTCTCACAGCAGAGTGGAGTGTGGATGGGTGGGGAGAAGGCTGGAAGCAAAGAGACTGGGGAGTGGTATTAGTGGCCCAACATGGGACAGTGGCTGTGGAGTGGTAAGATGTGGCCGAGGTTGGTAAATATGTGGTAGATTGGACAGAACTAAGTATCTGAGTGTTGGATGGGGAATGAAGGAGTGGGAGGTAAGGGTGTTGAAAGGAGTATCACATGGGCCCTGAAGTTACCTGTGATAATTCAGGCCCGGGATGAAGAGAAGGCTATGAGCAGTCCCAGTCTCCAGTGTGTGAGGTGGCTGAGCAAGATTGGTTAGTAGGGAATGAAGGGACAGAGGGACCTAGAGCCTTCCTTCTTTCCTTCATCTCCGAAATATTTGGAAATTTGACAGTGCTCCTGGAATCGAGGAGCCAAAGTATTAGTTTCAATGATACTAACTTTAACTATCATAAGCATTTTATGGAGATTACATTGGCTTTTCCATAAGTATTTTCAGAAAACTACAGGGAGATTTGCTCTGTACGGCTAAATCTCTAGCTAGCGTCTTTGCTATAAATATTATACTTCAAGATTATTTTTGGAGTGAAGATACATCTTTTTTTTATAGTTTTAATTTTTATGCTTAAGAATTAAATAATGTAAAGGACTTGTGAAATTTTCTTTCTGGAACAGATGGCCTCCATCTTATTAATCTTGGTGACCTGTGAGTACTTTTAAAATGACTTCCAGCTGTTGTCAGCAATCTTACACTGATACTGGGAAATACCTGGGATGGAAAGGGCTAGAAACTCATTCAGATGACTTCTTAGATCTGATTATGTCAGACATTGCTTTTGGTCAGAAGCTAATGTACAATTTAAGAGCAAAGGGTAGGGACAGTATCAGCTGACTTAGGTTATATCCGTATTCTTCCATTCAGTTTTAAAAATAAAACTTAAAGTTCAAAGTACAAAGTTTGTTAGTTACCCAGTATACAAAGTCAGAATGTTGTAGAGTTTGTTTAATGAGAGTAAATGTAGGGTCACTTATCACTCTGTCATATTAGTATGTCTGAGTAGTGCTTTTCAAACTTTTGTGTTTGTTGTAATCACCTAGGGCTCTTGTTAAAATGCAGGTTCCCATTCAGTATGTTTTGAGGTGGGGCCTGAGAGCCCTCATTTCTAACAAGTGCCCGGGGCTGTTGATGCTGCTAAGTCCTGGGCTATGTTTTGAGGAACAGGTGTCTGAGCTGGGGTTCCTATCTTTTGGGGCACAGAGGTTTTTGGGAAACTGAGGGAGGCTACGGACCTCAGAACAGTGAACCTGTCCTCACACCTGTCCCCTCTACCAAGGCCCTGTCATGTGGTGTCAAGGAGGTAAGTAATGAATCCTTTGAAACGCACCTGGCATCTTCAGTTTTACTTTCAGAAGTACTAATGGAAGATGCACATATTACATAATGGTCTTTCAGTCAGTATCTTTCCTATTATTTTTATAGAGTAGATACTAATTTAAAACTAGGAAAATAACTTTTGTGGTTATCTACAGGTTAGAATAAAGGATCGTGTATAGGGCCCTTTAAATTCATCTGCTCCAAAGCTATAAGCTCTGAGCTGTGGCATTACTTAACCTCTGGCTTCCAACGAGTGGTAGGCGTGGTATGAACTGCATTGCTTCATGTTTTGTAAACCAGAACTGGCAAGTGCTGGGAGCGCTGATCAGTGTCATTTCTAATCTTCTTAGGTCCCTAGATAATTTTGTGCATGCAGCAGGTATTAGTTGACAATAGTGCTTTTAAAATGAAAGCTCTAAGCACATTAGGTTAGTGAGTAACTGAAAAATGACCCATGTGGGAATGGGCGGAACCTAGATGCAGTCTGTGGCATTACAACTCATCCCTACAGTTCTCTTGCTGGGCAGGATATATACTTTTAGTAATTGAGTGATGTGGGGGTGTAGGAAAGGGGTCAAGTTTTGAGATGTTTGTTTTCTGGCCACATGAACCCAGGGTGTCTTTGAGGCAGCTCTCACTTTAGGGTCAATATTGGAGCTGCCCAAAGACATGGATGGTAGGAGTGGCAGCTCTTAGCATTTGGGGGATTTCATTTGCCTGCTTGTCTTTTAAGCCATTGTTCTATTCTTTCAGCCACACCCTCCCTCACATTGGCTTGGGAAAGTTAAATGGATTCTGTGGGAATCCACTGTTGTTTTTTCTGTCTGTTCATCTTGAGGTGGCCAGATGCACCCCCACCTGGTTCCCTCACCCAGATTATTTTAAAGAAAATTCCAGACACATATCATTTAATTTGTATATATTTCAGTATGTATCTCTACAAGGTAAAGGACGTTTTAAAATTATTACAATACCATTGCCACACCTAAAGTAAAAATTCCTTAATATCATCAATTATCTAGTCAGTGTTACTGTTTCCCTACATATTTTATATTAAAAAAATGCGGGAAAGCCAGAATGGCTCAGTGGGTTAAGTGCTCACTTTGTAGCCCCGGGGACCAAGGATCGAATCCCGGCCCCGACCCATGCAGACCCATATGCTGAACTGGAGAGTGCCCCCAGTTCGGTTCTCACCGGGGTGAGACCCCGGCCCAGTTCCTGCCCTGTGCAGCCCCACTCCCACCTGTGGAATGAAACTATGTGGAAAAACCAATAATGTGCAACTGTGGAGACTGTTCTGGGCCCTACCCATTCTCTCTTTCTCTTTATCTCTCTCTCTCTGTCAAAACCAATAAAAAATAAATCTTAAAAAAAAAAATGGTTTTTCTTTTTGAGTTGAGATCCAGTTGCTTATATCTTTAAAGTCATTTTTAACCAATAGGTTACCCTTCTATGCTTGTATTTCTTGCAGTTTGTGATTGTTATTATTGAATAAACTGGGTCATCTGTCAGCTTTCCCAGGGTTGGACTGTGCTGATGGTGTCCCTGTCACTGTTGGCTGTGTCCCCCCTGCTGGTTCACTGAGGGACAGGGCTGCTGGGGCCGTGGTGTTATCCCTTCAGTTTGGATGTTCAGTGTGTCAGATTGTTGTGCTGAGGCCTGGCTGCCTGCTGCTCGTAAGGCCAATAATCGAGAGAAAAGGTTGATGGAAAGAGAAGTAGGTTTATTCAAAATGCCAGCATTTCAGGAGAATGGTGGACTCCTGTCCAAAGGCCATCTCCCCGATCCTAGCATGGCCCAAAGGTTTTACAGACACCTGAGAAGAGGCAGAGCAAAGGAAGAAAGGGTGGTGGAGGAGGTGGTCTTGAGCGGAGAATTTTGAAGAGGGATATCTTTGTTGACAAAACTGATGTCAGAAGGAGGTACTTCAAGTCAGTGTAAACAGATTTAGGAGGTAGCCTGCAATGTTGAGGAGACAAATCATTAAACTTCGTTGTCCTGTAAATTAGAGGGGCAGCATTCCGTCTTGAGTAAACAGTCAATGAAACTGGCATGCATATAGTCTTGAGTAAACAGAGCCGTTGAAACTGGAATATATATGATCTTGAGTAAGTAGTCATTGAAACTGGTATGCATACATTCTTGAGAAAACAGAATCATGAATCTGGTATGTATAGGGTCTTCAGTCAACGGTCATTGAAACTGGTAGGTATACAGTCTTTAAAGCTGGCAAGAGGGGAGGGGTGTAAAGAAAAGAAGAAAAATTTTTTTGACCATTTTAAGCTAAATTACATTGTAGGACCAATCTAAACTTAGAGTGTTAAATCTTGAAAATAGAAAACACAGTGATACCCTGGAGTTAGCAGCCATGGACGGTCAGTCCTTAGTCATTAATTCACTAGGGGTTGCAAAATAATTCTATTCTAATTCTTTCCTTCTGTCTTCATGTATTAGCTGGAAAACCTTGAAAAGAGAAACTTCTCCTGGACAACTGTGATAATTATTTGGTTACCGTACCCTGGAGTTTAGGTTGTTTAGGAAATGCAAGGGAAATGCTTGATTCTTTCCCTTAATATACTGTCTATCAAAATATAATGAGGTGTTTCTTTTGATCCTGCAAAGGGAAACCATTCAGTTTTTATTTTTTAATTAGGAGTTCATAAATGTGCATATTCTATGTGTTTCAGTCTTTTACAGTTATTATCCTTTTTGGTGCATAACTTGGGTCAGGAGGAATGTAGGTTAACTCCTGGGTCCTTTTGACATGGCCCTTGTGTCGGTTAAAACAGTATTTATCATCTTGCAGTTTCTGTGGGCCAGGTGTCTGGGGAGAGTTTAGCTGTGTCCTCCCACTCAGGGTCTCTCGAGCTGCACTCTAGGCGCCAGCCTGCTCCACATTGTCTCCTGGTGTGGCCTGGGCCAGGCTCTTGCATGCTTTCTCACACGAATGCTGACAACTCAGCTCCTCCATATGGAGGTCTCCCCACAGGGCTCCTCACAGTGGGGCAGCAGGCTTTCCCCATTGCTGGGTGCTATCACTGTTAGATACAGTTCATGCCCGTTTTTCTTGTTCAGATTCAGGACTATAGAATATTTACTTCACGAATCTTATGTTTGTATCTTTTTTCAACCCAAAACCTTGGTTCTCAGTGGCACCCACATAATTGTTCATGTATTATTCCATGATACACAAGCAGCTGAAAGAACAACAACACTTTATCACCAAAAACATGATTACCAAAAATGTTTTAAGATTTCTTTATTGTTCTTTTTCTCCTTAGGCTATGTCCTGCTACATTATGCAGTCAAATTTCTGCACACAGTCATAATTGAAATTGTTTCTCACCAGGCAGTGCACAGTTAGGCTTATTTGCTTCAACTTACTTTTTTTGTACTAGGTTATTTTAAAATGTAAATTTGTTTCATTTTTGTGTAAAAAATTTTCATTGTTCTAAAAGTGATTTACAGATGAAACTGTTATTATTATTATTTTTAGAAACCTAAGTTTCTATCCATCTCTTTCACTCCATTTTCTTCTTCCTTTATAGGTAGCTTTTTGAAAAATACTTAGGCTATCCTTCTTATCTTTAAATATAACTGACAGCATTCTGTGTATACTTGTTCCCACCTTGAATTACCCATCTTACTTAACAGTAGATTTTGGCTTCCACTCCATAGCAGCATATAGAGATTGTCATTCCTTTTTCAGTAACTTAACACTCCATTGTGTAGATATATGGTCGTTTATTCTAGAGAACTGTACTTTTCAGGAGTTCTCTCGACTTCCTGTTCTGAGTGGTTATAGAAAGACGGTGGGGCAGTGCCCTGGCTGCTTCTAGAAGCAGCACCTGGTTGTGACCACTCACTCAGTTTTCTTCTTAGCTCTCATCCTGGGTAGAGGGTAAAGTATCTTTCCCTAACTAGTTGGGTGGAGCTGCTTTTATCATGATTCTCAGTCCTCCATGGTTACTGTCATTTAGTTTATACTTCTTTTGACTTACAGTTAGAAATTCTTCTGGGTTTTGACAACACATTATTTGTCAGTCTTAGGTTTTTATGGTGTGACTTCTATTGTGTGTGTCTCCGTGTTTATATTAGTAAGGATTTGGGAGGAGTGATATCAGGGATTGTGCTTCAGCTGCCATTTATTATAATAAAAACAGACTCCTATGTGCAAAAGTTATTTAAACGATCTTTTCTAACCAAACTGAATTATTTGTGTTGCAGGGAAAAGGACTTGGAAGCCAAATTCATTATTCAAATGGAGAAAAGCAAAACCACAATCACAAACTTAAAGGTAAGTAGGGATCTGACTTGGATAAATAAAACCCTTCTACTGTTTCCACATTCCTTCCTTTAAATTAGTTATCCCTCAGGTCAGCTAGCCATGTCAGCTTGCTCTTGGCTTAGGCTCAGTCACGACACAAGAGGGCTGCTCCTCTGTTTCCTCTTCCATCCTTGGTTTCATTTGATCTTAAAACCAGACCTGAGCTGTCACCCTCCTATATGAGCTCATCATCGGCTTAGCTCAAACCCAGGCATTCTTAGCATTATGCTGTGGTGGGTCCTTAGCCTGGCAACTGACTGCATTCTGTGAATCATTAAATAAGCTTTGGCCCTAGATTTGTTTTCATTTTTAATGAAAATAATCATGTTTTATAAACTTTGTAAGAGGAGCTGGTATTACTACTCAAAATTAGGGATAAAAGATAAAAACAACACAGATTTTTTCTGAAAAAATATTGCAAAAAGTATTCTAAGGTGTCAAGTTCTTCCTTTTTGCACTTAAAATATCCAGTTTGTTTCTTTGGTCATTGAATTTGTTAAGGACCCTGAATACTTTTCACTTAGGGAGGAAATAGGGGTATAAAATTAATGACAAAGAAATCACTTGCTATATAGACTTAACCCCTTTCTCCTGACATTTTGTCATTAACTTAGTCATTTGCTTTTTTGAGGCCTGCTGCTTCATGGCCAAGTTAAGGTCAGCCTCAAGTTGGATTTCCTCTTAATTTGTTGCTCAAGGGACTGGGCACTTTGAAATCTAGATACAAAGGAGTGCAACTGGATCTGCAGTGATAGAAGCTGGGGATGCTCCTGTCCTCCGGTCGGGCTGTGCCCTGGATAATTTGATAGTGCTCCTTTGAGGCTCTAGTGTCCCTTTGCCTGTGGCATTCTTTAGTGGAATGTCTTTCTTTCTCCACTGACCACAGTCCTTGTACCTTCTCTCTGGCCCACACTTAGCTTTCCCTCCTTTGACCTCCAATATCTTCTCAGGTTTCTGCCAGTCACCACTTGACTCTTCTCTGCTGCTAAGTTACCTTTGCTTCGCTTCATGTTTCTTTGCATACTCAGTGCTGTGAAAAATTGTAGTGATTAAGAAATTGTATTTACTAAAACAGAAACCCCTGGTTTTGGATGGATCTCCATTCTTTTTGCAGAATGGAATCTATTTTCCTTGATTACTCTGTTTCTTTTTAAGTTTTACAAACATTTCCTTGACTGATATAATCATAATAGAGGCCCAGATTTTTAACATTTTAATAAGACCGTAAATGTTCTTTATAGTATCTGAATTATGTTGGGAAAATATGATGCTCATTGAATTTCTTCAGTATGTGTCGAGGCAGCTGTGTGGGACTTTTGTGGCATATGAAGGCTTTTAAACATGGTGTTTTGGGTTCATTTATGTGTAGAGCAAGGTAGACAATATATTTTCAAACATTTGCAGTGTTGTGATATGTCTTGGGCAAGTGTAGTCTCTCAGAGGGGGGAGGAATTTCTTCTGGATGGAGTGCCTAAAGGAATCTTCATGCAAAAGGCAGCATTTAACCTGTGGTTTTCAGTGGGGGCCACAAAATTATATAACTCTCAGGGGCTCCTGTCACATCATAATCCTTGTGAATAGCAACCCCTGGCATGTGCAGACCCCAGCTCTGGTGGTTTTGCATGGAGGGAAGAGTAAAAAGGATTATAGACAGGATCCAAGAAAGTCTCGTTGGAGTGTTGGGTTCATGTAGTGTAATCATGATAAAAAGTCCAGGAAAGTAGCATTGGGTTATATCATAGAGTGGCCACGGATTGCCTGGAAGACTGTAAGTTTGTTTGTTTGTCTGTTTAGACAGGGGGTTCTGAAAGAATTAATTGCTTCTTAGGATGTAAACATGGAAAATGGGGATCATTGCATATTTTTATGAAAAGAGTTTTTAAAATTGGATCACTTATTAACTGATAGTGCTCTTTACTGTATTATTATTCTATTATTGTTGTTGTTATTGTTGTTATTATTATCATTATCATAATCATCTCTATCTAGATTCCAGAAGGAGGGTCTGGGGACTCCGGGAGAGAACGGACCAAGACCTTCACTTATGACTTTTCTTTTTATTCTGCTGATACAAAAAGTCCAGATTATGTTTCACAAGAAATGGTAAGATGTCTTCAAAACTTTATTTTGGTTTATTTTCATATTGGGAAAACATGGCTACCCTAAAACTCTTAGACATTTGTCTTATTTTTTTCTGAATGTGATTTATAATTAGTCTTTGCTGACTTGTCCTTTTGATTATTATGTGGCAATGTTTATCTTAAGCCTAAGAAGAATAAAATTCCCAAAGGCTGATTTTTTTTTTAACCTCTAAGCATGGTGATCATAACATTTATTTCAAAGCTTTGACACTACTGTTTGGAAGGAGCTCTGTAGGGGATGCATGAATGGCTTAGTGGGTTGAGCACTCAGCTTTCATCCCTGGGGTCCGAGGATTGAATCCTGGCCCTGGCCCGTGTGGATCCATACGCTGAACTGGGGTGTGCTTCCCATTTCGGTTTTCACTGGGCTGAACCTCCTATGTGGGAGGCCCCTGGTTTGGCTCCCACGCTTGGCATGCCTCCCATGTGGGAGGGTCCTAGCCCGGTTCCTGCCCTGTGTAGCCCACCTGTGGGAGGAAATTATATAGAAAACTAAAGATGTGCAACTTTGGAGACTGGGGCCTCCCCCTTCTCTCTGTCTCTCTCTGTCTTTCTCTCTCTGTCAGAACAATAAAAATAAATCCTTGAAGGACCTCTGCAAATAAAACATGTTTGGGGGCCATTTATATGCACTAATCTTGGCAAGTAAGCCACTTGGTCTTGAATCCTGCTATGATACAGAACTCTAGGAGGTAGACATCCATCTAAAGTCATATCCCCCTTGCTAGAGTGGATCATCATGGTTCTAGAAAGATTCTAGAAAGCAAAAACATTTTGCCAGAATCTTTCTAGAAACTAGAGTGAGCTGGAATTTTTCTAAGAAACTTGTGTTATAGGCTTTTATGTCCTAAAATATGTACATGATATGAGCAAATAAGAACAGACTCAAAGGACACCTCATGTTGGGATACTGGGATAGCTCAGCAGTTGAGTGCTTGCCTTGCAATCCTGAGGTCCTGGGTTCGATTCTTGGTCCTGGCCCATACAACCCCCTATGCTAAACTGTAGCACAACTGGTAAATGCAGAGATGGCTTCACAGTGAAGGTTCCCGTCTCCCATGTGGAAGGGCCCTGGTTTGTTTCTCACCCTGTGTTGTCTTATGTCCACTTGTGTGTAATGATACCATGTCACAACTAATGATGTACAGCTATGGAGACTGCTCTGGACTCTACCTACCTCTCTCTCTCTTTCATCCTCTCTCAAAAAATAAAATAAATCTTAAAAGAAAAAAAGACCATCACATGGGGACGTTTTGTGTGAGCTGAAGGACAAATGTATGATGCTGAGTGAGTCAAGGAGGGGTTTGAACAGAATGAGGTTGTGGGAGACACCAGCGTGTCTAGAAAGAACACAAGTTTTCTGGGTGGGCTTCTTTGGCTTGTTAACTGCTTTGGATAAGAATTCCTGTCCAGCTCATCTTGAGTTGTAATCCATGCAATGGCATCTTGAAGTGGTGTTCTTGCCTGGTTTCGTGCAATTTGATGTGTCTGTGTACCAGAATCATTGGCATTGCCTGGAAACATGCTAGAAATACAGAATCTCAGAACCTCTCACAACTTTGATGAATTAAAAACTGCATTTTTTTTTTAGCATGATCTCCAGGTTATTTGTATGCACCATAACATTTGAAAAATTTAGTTAGTTTAGAAATTGATTGTGAAGGAAATTGGCTTTCTGAGGCGATGTAAATGTTGGAGTTAAGCTAGGTTGTGAACTTAGAGAAGTTCAAAGGAGAGGCCTGGAGTGATTGTATCCAGGAGGGATTCAGCATCAGGGAAAAATAGAAAGGACAGCGACCATAAGCTTGGGAGCTGTCAAGAGGTGAAGTGTCTGGTATGGAAGAAGGGCTGGGAGAGGAAAGGGGAGCCAGTGCTGCTTGGGTTTGCATTGGTGTCAGAAGCTCTGCGCTTGGTGCTCATGTAACCTGTGTCGTTTATTCCAGTGGTTCTCAGCCTTTTTGGCACCAGGGACCGGTTTCATGGAAGACAATATTCTCACAGATGGGACGTGGGGGGAGGTGATGGTTCAGGATGACTCAAGCACATCACGTTTAATGTGTACTTTATTTCTATTATTAGTACATTATAATATATAATGAGATAATTCTACAGCTCCCCATGATGCAGAATCAGTGGGAGTCCTGACCTTGTTTCCTGCAATAGGTAGTCCCGTCCGGGGGTGGTGGGGGACAGTGACCGCTGAAGTGTGTTGTTTATGCACAGTTCACAACAGGGCACACTCTCCTATGAGAATCTAATGCCACTGCCGATCTGACAGGAGGCGGTGTGCAGGTGGTCATGTGAGCAATGGGGAGCAGCCTGCCACTCATCTCCTGCTGTGTGGCCCACTTCCTAATAGGAATGGACCGGTACTAGGGTTGGAAACCCCTGGTACTTGTCACAAGGACCAAAATGAGGTTAATGTGACCTCTCCTTTTCTTTGTTAAGAGAATCAGTAAGCTCAGAAATCAAGCTCAAGTCCATAGATCCAGTCACTGTCCTAGTAGCAGAGTTGAGGTCCTGGGGCTGCTATATAGGGCAGTGGAGATGCCCCTAGAAAG
This sequence comes from Craseonycteris thonglongyai, assembly GCA_004027555.1. NCBI lineage: Eukaryota > Metazoa > Chordata > Mammalia > Chiroptera > Craseonycteridae > Craseonycteris > Craseonycteris thonglongyai. The sequence continues at coordinate 1,330 of PVKE010037269.1, read as the reverse complement.
TCTTAAGGGTTTGAGAAAAGGATACATGTGTTCTAAATGACAGACAGATAGGGCAGCCCTATTGAATGGATGAATAAATGAGTGAGTGAGTGAGTGAAAATGACTTTGGTATTGAGGTAACTGGATTTATCATTTTTGGTAGCCAGGAGTCTTGTGAGGAATAGAATGTTGCAGTTATTGGAATCCTAATTTTGGCTTTAGTATAGGAATGGGAATGCTGTGGCTGGTACAAGGGAATTTGTTAATGGGAAGGCCAGTTCATTGTACAGTCTTTGGAATGTCTTCGGCAGAGGATGAATGAAGAGCTGTGAAGGTCGCCACTTCTAATTTACCTAATTACTGGCTGGGTTTCCTCTTATTTAACCTGAATCTGAGGCCTTTTGGAAATGGAGGACTGTGTTGAGGGAAAGCCCAGGGACAAAGTACAGCAGTGTGTGACAACAGTGCCTGGCACACCAGAGATGCTCAGTAACCATCTGCTGATTGAAAGATCTGTTTACTGATGGCGGTTAATTTACAGGAACAGATGACATTTCCTGGGTTCAGCAAGAGTCAAGATCAGGGAAGCAGTAAGGAGTTTAGCTCTTTGGGAAGTTAAAAATAATTGCCCAGAGTTTAAAAATAGCTTTAGGTTGTAGAAGCTTTCAACTGATAAGGATAATTTTCATGCTTCAGGTTTGTGCAGCATATTTTCTCAGATACAGTGGGTTAATCAACTCTATATAAGTAACCTGAGATTGTTCCATAGATTACAAAACTAAAAAAGCTTTGAGATAGGGCAGTAAACACTGATTTCTAGTACAACCATGTGTTACAATCAAACCAGCACAGAAATAGGAAAATACTTATTTTTAAAACACTCAAAGAAACGGTAATTTTCTCTCATCCTAATTTTAATAGCTGTTGTTATGGAAATGGGCTTCAATTTCCAATACTGACTAATGTTTTTATGCTGTGGTATTCGGCACAGAAATTAAGCTGACTGGTTGTGTCCCTGCTATAAACGGGTGGAGATGCAAACTCAGTATGATGTTTTCTTCTATTTCCGCTTCCCCTTCCTCCTCTTCCTTGCCTGTCCTTTAAATGTAAGAGCATCTTCAGGAAATATATCATGCCTATTATTACAATTCAAGTCAAATTTTCTTTAATGTTAAACAAATACCAATAAGATGACTATTAATATTTCTTCCTTCCAGATTACTTTTAGATATAGAAAAAAATCAGTGAGCACTTTAAATCTATACTCATGTATATTAAAGACCATTATTAGATAAGGTCTGAGTTTCTTAATGGTTCTTCAGAACTTCAGAGAAAGATTTTTTTTTTTTTT
>PVKE010037268.1:0-15987 GCA_004027555.1 Craseonycteris thonglongyai | reverse complement strand
GTTTCCTATGCTGGTCAGTTCTTTTTTCAGCTCTCCCATGATGCCTTGCATTTCAAGGAGTTCCTTTTGGTTCTGCTCTAGCTTCTCAATTTTGTTGGTAAAGTACTCATTTTGCTCAGAAAATTTCTTGTTGAGGTCATTTAACTGTGTCTGGGTACTTTGCCAGCATTGAGTGAGCTCTCTGAGTGTCTTGATTAATACAGCCCTGAATTCTGTTTCACTTAGATTTGATTCCAAGTGTTCAAGGTCTTTTACTAAAGACGGCCCCTGATCTTCTGGAGGGGCTTTGGATTCTGTGCTGTGCATTGTGTTTGATGTGGTTCTTTTTGCTTTACGCATGAGTCTGTTTTCCCTCTGGGGGTTTGCCTATCAGATGGGCTTCTCTTTATTTTTTATTTTGGACTCAGTTGTGGGAGAAGGAGATTTTGGGAGAGGGTTGGGGGAAGCAGACAGCTTCTGTGTCCTGGGGCACTTCAGGTTGCTGTCTTAGCTGTTAGATAGCAGGGTAGTAAAGGTGTGGCCAGGGGTGTGGCATGTGAGTAGGAGCTAGGGCGGGCCTGAGACACAATAACAGATTCATCTTTCAGCAGGGGGGCTGGTGGTTCAGTGGGGGTGGGGCGCAGGAGCTCTGGTCTTTCCTCCTCCTGGCTGCCCCTCCTTCAATTGTATCTGTAAGGCACACCCGCAGGGCAGCACTTGGATGGGCTGGGGCTTGGCAGTGGCCCTGGTCGGCCGCGCAGTCCCGCGCACAGGCAATGACACCACAGTGACCCGGCAGGCAGCCCAGTTGCGTGCGTGGTCCACAACGCCCCAGAGGCCCGGTGGGCAGGACGCCAAAAGCCCAGCTGCGCGCTCGCGAGCAGGCAGCAGTGCTGCCGCGGCCCGCTGAGCAGGGCGCTGAAAGCCAGTCCCGCAAGCAGGCAGCGGTGCTGCGGCGGCCTGGCAAGCAGGGTGCCAGAAGCCCTGTAGCACACCGGCGAGCAGGCAGCGGTGCTGGGGGGCAGCCCGGTGGGCGGGGCACCGAAAGCCCGGTGCACGCACGCAGTGATGCGCAGCGGCCCAGTGGGCGGGGCGCCGAGAGCCCAGCCGCTCACTTCTGCGCAGGCAGAGTCACTTCTGCGCAGGCAGAGTCACGGCAGCGGCCTGGTGAGTGGGGCACCAAAAGCCCAATTGCGCGCTGGCAAGCAAACAGCAGTGTTGCTGCGGCCCACTGGGCGGGGCGCCAAAAGCCCAGTTGCACACTGGTAGCCTCACCGCGGAGGCCCCGTGGGTGGGGCGCCAAAAGCCCTGTGCGCACAGGCCGTAGCTCAGGCGGCAGCCACTCTACGCTCCCGGCTCTGTTGAGACGGCCGGATTCACTCTAAGCACGTCCAATGCAGCTATGCCCACTCAAGCCCCAGCCCTCACTCCAAGAGCTCTGTCCGCAGAAGGCGCTCCTTCACAGTCAATCTCCTCCGTAAATCAGGGGTGCTGAGATGTTGTGGGCTGGTGCCCTGCTCTCACCCCGCCTGCCGGGAAGTGCAGCTGCCCTGCTCCACCGTCCCTGTTCCACTTTAGGCTCCGTGATCTGATTAGGGCACTGTATGCTGTCCCTTGAGTTCAGATGTTAAATTGTGCACAGAATGGTGGGGCGTCCACGCTCCCTAGGTCTTGGCTTCCAGCCCGCCCTAGATCCAGCTCCACTTTGACCGTAGTCCCCCAATCCCCCTTTGTTTTTGCCAGCCCCGGGCCGCGCTCCGAGTCTCTGTCCCCGAACCGCTGCTTCCCTTTTACTCTCCCGCTCTCCCCTTTTTTCTCTAACCTTTGTGTGTTGTTCCGTGTTGTGTGGTTCTCTTAGTTGAGGTTTCTTCTCAGGGTTTCCCCTGTGGATTCCCCTCTGTTCACAAGGCCCTTCCCAGGCAGTTATCGGCGTTCTCCTCTCATGCCGCCATCTTGGATCTCCTGAATCCATTTTTGGAGGGTCAAACTTGGGAGGTGTATTCACAGAAAAATAAGCTCAATAAGTATAAGAATGTTTACAAATCAGTGAGTGTGTGGGATCTATCAGTTATGCACTCAAAGTAACAAGTTGAGAAAGGGTAGGATGTTCCTATGACCACTGTGAAGGCCCTACAAATGGTTAGCAATATTGAAGAAATATCTGCATCTCCATGTTTATTGCAGTATTATTCAGAATAGCTTATATATTGAAACAACCTAAACTTTCATCAAAGGATGAATGTATAAAGAAGATGTGGTATACATATGCAGTGGAATATTATTCAGCCATAAAAAAATGAAGAAATCCATTACAACAACATGAATAGACCTAGAGGGTATTATGCTTAGTGAAACAAGCCAAACAGAGGAAGACAAATACTGCATGGTATCATTTATATGTGGAATCTAAAAAAAAAGTTCAAACTCACAGAAACAGAGAATAGCAAATGTGTTGCCTATACTTGGGGAAAATAGAAAGAGGTTGGCAAAAGGTAGGCTGGCCAGATGTACCATTTAAATGGGACAGAAAACAACAGGACTGACCAAATTGTATGTATGGTCTACCTAGTCTCACTGGGCTAAATTCAAGGTGTCAGTAGGCTGACCATACATACCACTTGAAATGGGACAGTACTGTTGTTTTCTGTCCCATTTAAAATGGTGTCTGGTTAGCCCAGTAAAAGGATATAAACTTTCAGCTATAAGATGAATCAGGGCTGAATATCTACGTAATGGAAAACATGGTGACTATAGTTGATAACACTATTGTATATTTGAAATTTGCTAAGAGAGTAGAATTTAAACGCTCTTACCCAAAACAAACAACAACAAAAAAGGTAAATATGTGAGGTGATGGATGTCTTAATTAACTAGATGTGGGAAACATTTACAATGTGTATGTATGTTATCAAATTATTACAATATGTGCTTTAAATGTCTTACAATTATGTATGTCAATTATATTTAAATAAAGCTTAAATAATTTAAAAAAAGCAAAAGCACATTGGTAGCAGATTCCAAAATTATATATGAAGTTTGAATGAATCATTTTTTTGCAGGGGTGGGGTGGGGACAGTTGTTAACACTGGACTGGGCACAAGTGAGAAGTCACAGCTAGCCTTGCTCCTTGTCACCATCTCTTCTAATCCCTGTGCCTCAATTGTGACTTGTTGGCAGTATTAGAAGAATTTTCATTACTTAGATCACCAATTTAGGCTAATATTCAGATGACACATTTGCATGCTGCTGACTGGGTAGATTGAATATTTTCTTCACACCAAATATGGGTTTTCTTCCTTTTCCCTGTTCTCATCTATAATAATATTTTTTTAATTAGATTCCATTGAAACAAATTGGTCTCTTGAGTTTGGAGCAAAGATATTAAAAGTATGTCCAATAATAATGAAATCTACAATGAAAAGTTGTAAGTTTGCACTTCAGAATACCAAGTCACATAAATTTGTCCACTTTGTGCAAATCAATGGAGAACCATGGTGTATACGCACATTTTACGTAAATGGTAGCACATTATGTATTTAATTCTGTAACCTACTTCCATTATTCAAAAAACTGAGGGGGGAGGAAAAATGGCTGCAGGCATATTTCCATATTAAAAAAACAAAAACAAAAACAAAAACAGGATTTTATTGGTTACATGGTAGTCCAATGTGTAGTTATATGTTAGTTTATTTAACCTATCTCCTATTAAAGCACATTTGGGTTTCTTTCAACTTTTCACAATAGGCATTCCTTGTTTTATTATGATTCACAGATGTTGTATTTTTTACAAATTGAAGGCAAGACCCTCCACCAGCAAAGAAATTAACTAGCTTTTTATTATTATTATTTATTTATTTAAAATATTTATTTTATTGTTTTATTTTGACAGAGACAGAGAGAGACAGAGAGACAGAGAGAAAGGAGAGGGCCCAGAGCAGTTTCCATAGTTGTACATCATCGGTTTTGTTCCACACATGTGGGCGGGGGCCACACAGGGTGGGAGCTGAGCTAGGAGCCTTACACATGGGAGGCATGCCCCCATGAGCCAGGGGCTGAACTGGGGGCTGAACTGGGGTGGGGGCAAGAACCAAACTGGGGACCTCCCACTTGGGAAGCACACACCAGTTCAGCATATGGGTCCTCATGGGCCGGAGCCAGGATTTGATCCTCAGTCCCTAGGGCTGCTAAGCAAGCACTTAAGCTGCTGAGCCATCCCAGCTTCCTCAAGACTAGCTTTCTTCCGATATTTGTTTTATTGCCTTGGGCTGGGGTCATCAAACCAGCAATATCTCTGAGGTATGCCTGTATTCCAAACAGTGCTACAACAAGCATTCTCATGAATACTGAGTTTTTGTATTTTGTGTTTGTTTCCTGAGGTTTGACCTTGTTCAACTTTGCTAATTTGGTAAGTGAGCAATGACATCTCATTGTAGTTTTTATTTGTGATTTCTAGATGATTATTAAGTTGAATATACTCATATACTTTCATATGTTTGTCATTTGCTTTGCTTTTCTTATTTATAAGGTGACTGCCATTTTTTGTCTTAACTTTTTCTTTGTAAAGTTTTAGTTTAAATACAACTTTAGTAAATTAGGAATGTGTTCCTTTCTCTTGTCATATGTGATTGAAAATATTTTCTTCAGTTTGTAATTTTTCCTTAAGCTCTGATTGAGGTGCTGTTTTACTATAATATAAACTATTAATGTTTATATATTAAAATTTTCCAGACTTTTAAACTATATTTTCTGGTTCTTGTGACATGTTAAGCATTTCTCATCCTAAGATCTTAAGCAAAACATAAACAAATTATCTTTTCTAATCTTTATGGTATTGTTTTTTATTATTATAACTTTGATTTAGCTGAATTAAATTTTGATACACAGAATCAGGTAGATTTTCAACTGGTAATGTAGCTTTTCATTCCATTCCATACACAAACCTTAGTTTTAGTTGGGGTTGAATTTTATTTTTTTATAAATTTATTTTTTTAATTTATGGTTGACATGGGGTTGATTTTTTCCCAATTGCTAGATAGTTAATCAAATATCATTTATTAATTAATAGTTCACCTTTTCCCAAATGATTTTTATCATATAGGCACATATGATAAAATTACCACACATAATAAGATGTATTTCTAGACTGTACTGAAATACTTGTATTTACATTAGGAGACTGTCACCTATTAAAAAGAGTATAATTTTGAGGTCAGACACACCAAGGTGTCTTCAGATTAGCTTGAAGAGAACTTATCTTTTCTGAATGCCTATATTTGAAGGTATTTTATATACAGGTCTGTCTCCCTAAGCTGTTTGACCTTTAGTTAAGTACTTAAATTCTCTGATCTTCATCTGTGACATTTGGGCCACATACCTATGCCCTTTTTGTGAGTCTTAAATGAAATAATGTAAGGCATTCCTGGCTTTGCACAATAGTTCAGGACCATAAAAATGACCATTTAAGCTGAAACCGTTCAAAGTGGTCTCATTGATTAATGGAAAAAATTATGATTGTTTTGTGACCTTTAAAAACATTACAAGCTCTCTTACTGTCAGTTACAAACATATAAGGGATCTGAAATAAAACTATGAAACTAATATTTATTTAAGACACTATAACTTATTATTTTTCTTTTTATTTTATTATTTTAAATTCTTTTTGACAGAGACAGAAAGAGACAGAGAGAGACAGAGAGAAGGGGGAGAGTACAGAGCAGTCCCATAGCTGTACACCATTAGTTTTCAATATAGTTTTGTTCCACAGGTGGGTGTGGGACTGCTGCAGGGCATGAACTGAGCTGGGGGCACGGGAAGAGTGTGCAGGTTGGGAGCCAAACCAGGGGTCTCCCACATGGGAAGCTTGCCCCAGTGAGAACTGAACTGGAAGGCCTTCTGCATGGGAAGCACACTCCAGATCAACATATGGGTCTGCACAAGCCAGGGCTGGGATTCGATCCTTGGACCTCAGGGATACAAGAGGAGCCCTCAACCTGCTGAGCCATCCTGGCATCCCCAGGACACTATAATTTAAAACACTAGAAAAACTGGAAATTCACCTGTTTTATTTCTTTACTAAAAAAAAACAAAAACATATCAAGAGTCATTTAAACTGTGTTTGCCTTTTTGTATAACTTACAATATGGAGTGACCATATTTTCTGTGTTGGTGTGTTGTCATACTCTTCCTAGTTTGGATCAGGTTCCAATATTTTATCCTTTACACTTTTAATATTGTGAAATATCTTCACATGTCCCTTTAATGTGAGCATTTTTTGCCAGTGTCACTTTCTCTGAGACATTACTATCTTTTTTTCACAACTACTTTCTCACCTCCATTTGGGTTGTTTGGTTGTATATCTAGGGACTCTTGAATGACAGCAGTGTCAACAGTCCGATGGTCAGTAACTTCTTCTATAACTCCATTTACGTTTATTTTAACATTCACTTCTAGTGTTCCTATTATTTGTTTCTTTGCTTCACTTTCATCTTTATTGGCCAATTCCCTCTCAGTTATCCATTTTTGAAAAGTGTCATGTAGCTTTATCACTGGGACTCAAGGAGACAACACAATGACACACTCTGCTGTATGTATATGAACTGAATAACAGATGATCAATGACCAATCATCAACAGACTTTGAAAAAAGTCATGATGTATGTGTTATTTATGTAGTGACTATGGGCTTAAGAGCTAATTTTGACATTTGTACTTTATGCAATTACCTACAATTCATGTACCATGATAACTGAAATTTGATCTGTGTTGTTGGGAGACTGTTGTTCTTTAAACTATAGTAACTGAAATTCATGGGCACAGAAAGTGTGAAGTGAATACTACCTGCCAAATATATAACAGTACCTGACACATATTAGGCGCTCATAAAAGATAGTCTCCTCTTTCTCTTTTTGTCCTCTTCAGATGGACTTAAGTAGCCCTCTATAAACTTTAATGTTGATTGTGCTTAGTCATTAAGTTCATTATTTGGAGGAAAAGAGATGATGTCTCATTGTTTCAGGTGGACAACTTCTCTCACTGTAAGTGAGTTTGGAAGGAAAATTTGAATATATGACCTGTACCATATATTTCAATTTCCATATTACGCATGATTCTGCATCCTGAATATAACCTTTTCCTTCAGGTAGTGCTAACTTCATGGTTTCCCACTCAAGCTTGAGGAATTAGTTATAATCGTTTCAGGATGAATTTGACTTACCTATCCCATAACTTTTGACATGACTCAAACATTTTTTAAGCTTCACATCTAACATTTCAAATCATTATTTGTAATGAGTTTTAAGTTAGATGTTCTTCCTCAAAAATTCTAATATTCCCAAATCATATAAACATTGTTAATTGAACAAGTGTGTTTTATCAATAGGAGAAGACCCAGGTAATTGACCAAGCAGAAAGTTCATTTTAGAGATGATGTTTCTAAATATTACATTTAATAATGATGGATTTGAATTATTTATTATCTGTAGGAGACTAGAATGTTGAATTTTGTGGAACCTTGAAATGTGTTGTTCCCTCTTTCTGCTAGCACCTTACGGCAGATTCACCATTGTTGCAGTGCCATTTCTTCTCCATAAGTTTTTATTTAGTATGTGAAGTGACTTCACAATACCAATAATATGCATGCCAGTCATAGGTCATGGCTTATGTTTCACGGAAAGGTAGGCAACCATTTTGTCTTTTTTTAGTGAGATGCCAATTGCTGTTAAGTTAAACTTGTTAGAAACAATAGTAGTTTTCTGGCATGATGATACTCATGGCCATCTGTTAGGGTGGCACTGTGCCCACTCACAGGGGTGGTACGCCAATTTCAACAGGGCACAGGTGCCAGCCAAACATAGGTTTAGAAGGATAGCCTGCAAGAACTCAGCAATGAGATCCTCCAAATGGTTAGTGATGCCAAATTAGACCCACATGCTTCATTACAAGGGATCACATCTGTTGATGCTTGTGGGCATTATATTGTCAATTAAGTCTTTCTTTTTCTGTTTCTTTATTTATTCTGAGTCTGGACTGGGAATACAGAAAATCAGGGGCAGAACTAGTCTTTGGCCAGAAAAAACCATCAGTACTTCCCATGTCTTTCCCAATGTCTTCTGCAGCCCTAAATTTTATTCTAAATTATATAAAAACTAGAAGACACATGACATTGGCTTATGAGACTCTCTGTTATTAAAGATAACACTTAGTAAACAACCAACCAACTTAGTGTGATTATCACCAACATTTTAATAATGAATCAGCTGGAATAGAGATCGTGATTCTAGTTAAGCATGTATCTTATATATTATCTGTTATTTCTTTATTGAAGAATTATTTTCAACCAAGAATGAGTCAGACCACAATGAGTCATTCATTATACAGTGTTCTCATTTAGGTCTGGACTGCACTGCATAGCTTGGGTCCAGAATAGAGTTATTATACTTTTGTATGTTGCAAACTATATTACAGGTTAGGTACATGAGACATGAGGGAAATCCAGGAATCTATGCTGCATTGAAAGACTTAAAGAGCTTGAAACACAGATTTTGAGATTTAGGAGCAGAGGCAGAGCTGGGCTTAGAGGTCTTTCTTGCTATATAATAGAGGCAGTGGTAGTAGTTAAGAACTGGTTTTATAGTAGGGGGTGAAATTGAAAAAAAAAAAAGTCAGCCACTTTCCTCTTCCCCAAATGTTTGCATACCCAGATTACAGGCAAATTCATGAAAAGTTAATAATATCATAGCTTGTCATGTAAAGGTACCTACAGGATTTTGAAATATATTTTTGACTTTTTGTGGTTGCTAATTTGACATGACATACTTTTCTTTTCTCCCCATTTTCCCTTGGTATTACTACCATAAGTAGAAATCAGAATTGGCATGAAAACAGCATTAAGGGAATGCAGATGTTGGGGAAGAGAAAAAAAGTAGAATAGTAACCACTCAGGATTTGGAGTCACAGAGACCTGGGTTTGAATCCCAGCTCTCTTAATTATTAATGCTCCTATTAGCTATGTGACCTTGGGCAAGCCATTGAAACCCTCTGGTCTTTAGTTATCTCATCTGTAAAATAAAGACAATATTACATGTATAAGGTACCTGGAACATGGTTGACACTCAACAAATGGTAGTCCTTAATATTAGGGTTATTATTATTAGTGTGTAGAGGAAAGGACAGGAAGTGGTGATGAAAGAACAATTTTATTTTGTCAGCATAGAGCCCAGAGGGCCCACTGGGTGCTTCCTCAGAATTATTTTGTAAAGTGGTATTGATGTCAGCACATTTTTCACAGTGGCTGTTGTAAGTGTCTATCTTTCTCTTCCAGCCTTTCATCCCATCATAATGTCCATCACCATGCACTGTTGACTGTCCTTCTCTGAATAATCACCCTTCATTATTTGTGTTATAGTAAACACACACAAATTAATATATATGTGCATGTATTTACAAATATATATTTTTATATTGGATATAAAGAAAATTATAATGAACATCCAGGTACCTACCCTGAAGCTTAAAAAACAAACATTACAAACACCACTGAAGCTTCCTATGTATCACCCCCCACCCTTGTGTTGATAGAAAGAGAAGTGACTCTAGATGGTGAACACATAGTGCAACACATAGACAATGTATTGTAGAATTGTACACCTGGAATCTGTGTAATTTTTACTAACCAATGTCATCCCAATAAATTTAACAACAACAACAAAAAGTTTGTGAATTAAGAACAGAACTAAAAATTAATATAACCACTGACATTTAATCTTAATAGGTGGTTTAAGCAACAGTTTAAATATATCTGGAGCCAGAAATGATGACCTAAAATATTGATTTGATGAAATTATCCAGACTGGAGCACAGAGAATATTAAAAGGGAAGCTAACAGATATAGAATATAGTATTCAGAATATAGCATAGTATTCTATGCTATAGAATTAGCATAAGTCTAATCAGATTCCCCAGGGAAAAACTGAGACTGGAAGAGAAGCAATATTTGAAAAAAATTATGGGTGAGAATTGTGCAGAACAAACTAAAATCCTTCATCCACAGATTCCAGAAGCACGATAATTCCTTAGTAGGAAAAAACTAAGAGAAATCTTTGTTGAGACACATCACAGGACAAACAGAAATCCTTTAAAGAAACCAGAGAAATATTATAAAAAATGGAAGCCAAAAGAGAGTGGAATAAGAATTTCAATATACTAAAATATTGCTATACTCAGAAAAAAATATATTTCAAGAATTAAGAAGAAATAAAGATATTTGGAAATAAAACCAAAACAGAATTTATCCCATTTACCACCTGCAGAGCCTCACAGAAGGAAGTTCTATAAGGTCTACTTGAAGGACAGTGATCACAGATGGAAGGTCTGAGCTGCAAAAAATATTTAAAAAATAGTAAATATGTGGGTAACTATAATAAGTACTGATTGCACAAAATTGTAGTAATATCATCTGTGGGCTTATAAAAAGATAGAGATAAAATATTTAATGGTAATATAAATTGGGAGGGGATAAATGGAGTAAAAATGCCTGAAGCTCTTTACACTTCCCAGGGGAAGGGTAAAGTTAATTCTTACCATTAAGGTTTAGTAATTAGGTGTGAATATTATAAACCAAAATAATATAAATAAGATATATACAATTAAAATAAGATAAATATAGGGTGTATAACTTCTTTTATTTAATATATTTTTTTATTTATTTTTGACAGAGAGAGAGAGAGAGAGATACCGAGACAGAGACAGAGAGAGAAATGAACTGGATGAGCTCCCAGTTCAGCATTTGGTTCCACACGGGCTGAGGCCGGGATTCGATCCCCAGTCCCTGGCACTGCAAAGTGAGCGCTTAACCCACTGAGCCATCCCGGCTTTCCCCCAGGGTGTATAACTTCTAATAAGTAAAGGTGGGGATAGATAATTAAAATACAAGCAACCACTCTGAAAGGCAACAATTAATGCAAGGAAAATTAAACACAATGTGCAACACTAATTGAAAGTATAAAAACAAATTTGAACTCAAATATGTCATTAATTACATTAAATGTAAATGAACTAAATGCTTCAATTAAAAGATAAAGATTGAATTGCTAAAAATTTATCTACTAGTTACAAGAAACATATCTAGAACATAGGGTAGCAGAAAGGGAAATGCTATATTGTGCTGATGCCACCTCAAAAAAGCTGGAATTACTCATGAATATCAGGTAAAATCAACCTAAAGACAAAAGGTGTTATTAAAGATAAAGAGGGTCAAGCCAATCAAGCCAGTAGAAAATCAGGCAAAAGACATTAACAGGCATTTCACCAAATAATATGTATGAATGATCAATACATGTGAACAGATGCCTGTCCTCATTAGTAATAAAGGGAATCACAAATTAGAACCACAATGAGGTGCAGTTTTATAGCACTAGGTCAGCAATACTTTACAAGTCTCACAATACTAAGATGTGGTAAGGATGTGAAGCAAGGGGGAGTTTTTATGCTGCTGATGGGAGTATTAATTAATAGAGTTAAAAAAAAAACAGTTTGGAATTTTCTTGAACAGTTGAAGATAAACATGCCCTAAAACTCAGCAGTTGAAGGTAAATATGCCCTAAAACTCAGCAGAGTATATTCTTAAATATAGTCTTACATATGCATATGAAGGGATTCTGTATTTTCTGTGTATAAGACACCCCCCATGCATAAGATGACCCTTACTTTTCTAAGCTAACATTAAGAAATCAATATATGGGTTACTCCTGTGTATAAGACAACACCCAAATTTTTAAATTTATTATTATTATTATTTTATTCTTAAATTTACTTAGGTGACATTGGTTGGTAACAATTATATAGTTTCCAGGTATACAACTCGACATTACATCATCTATGCATTGCATTATGTGCTCACCACCCAGAATCAGCTCTCCCTCCATCACCATATATATGGTGCCCCCTCACAACTCCCTCCACCCTCTCTTTCACCCACCTTCCCCTTACAATTTTTGATCTAACATTTTTAGACACAAGTATCCTCTTATACACAGAAAAATACAATGTGCTTGAGGAAGTTTATTAGTAGCAAAAAACGTGGGAAACAATTGAAAAGACCATCAAAAGAAGAATGGATAGGGGATGCTTGGATAGTTCAACAGTTGAGTGCTTGCCTGGAAATTGCAAGGTCCGGGGTTTGATTCCTGACTCCGGCCATGCAAACCCATATGCTGAACTGCACTGCAACTAGTAACTGCTGAGATGGCTTGAAGGAAAAAGTTCTTGCCTCCCATGTGGGAGGCACCCAATTTGTTTCCCACCCCATGCGACCCCACATCCACCTATGTGAAATGGAACCATGTCACAACTAATGAGGTACAACTATTAATACTGCTCTGGGCCCTCCCCTCTTCTCTCTCTCTGTCTCTCTCTGTTTCTTTCTCTCTCTCTCTTTTTCTCTCTCTATTTCACAAGCTCTCAAACAATAAAATAAATCTTAAAAAAGAACAAATAAATAAATTGTTACATTCATTTTATAAAATACTATTTCAATGAGAATGGATGACCTGTAACTACATGTACAAAAACAGATGAATTGCACAAACATAATGTTGAGTGAGAAAAGCAACTTGCAGAAGGAAAAACAGGCAGTATCACACCATTCATATAATGCTCAAGAACATTGGCAATAAATATTTACACATACTCATATGTAATAAAATTATAACAGAAAACAATAGAAATGATAAAAAAAAAATTCAGAGTAACATTGGCCACTATGGTGACATACTAGTATGAGTAAAGTCATATGTTTCTTGGTTTCTTCTGTCTGGCTAATTTCACTTTGCACAATGATCTCAAGGTCCATCCACGGTGTTGTAAATGGCTGATTTAATCTTCTCTTATGGCTGAGTAATATTCCATTGTGTAAATATACCACATCGTTGTTATGCAGTCTCTATCAAAGGACACTTTGGCCATTTCCAGGACTTGGCCAATGTGAATAGTGCTGTGATGAACACTGGGTTACATATATATTTGCAGACTAAGGTTTTCCAATTTGGGGGGTAAATGCTCAAAAGGGATATTGCCAGGATGAATGGTAACTGTCCTTAATTTTTTAAGTTGTTTTTGACAGAGACAGAGAGAGACAAAGACAAAGAGAGACATAGAGAAGGGGGAGGTCCCAGAGCAGTCTCCACAGTTGCATGACATCAGTTTTTTGTACATGGTTTTGTTCCACATGAGTGGGAGGAGGCTGCGCAGGGTGGAAATTGGGCTGGGGCCCTCCTCCATGGGAAGCACACCCCCTTGAGCCAGGGGCCTAACTGGGGGTGAGAACTGAACTGGGGGCCTCCCATATGGTAGGCACACCTCAGTTCAGCATGTGGGCCTGCACGGGCTGGGGCTGGGATTCAATCCTTAGTCCTCGTGACTGCAAAGTTAGCTCTTAACGCGCTGAGCCATCCTGGCTTCCCTATTCTGAATTTTTTTGAGGAACCTCCATATTGCCCTACATAGCAGTTGTACCAGTTTGCATTCACACCAGTAGCCTATGAGGATTTATTTTTTTGTACAACCTCTCCAGCACTTGTTATTTGTCTTGTTGATTATAGCCATTCTAACAGGTGTAAGGTGGTATCTCATTGTGGTTTTGATTTGCATTTCCCTAATAACTAGTGAAGTTGAGTGTTTTTTCATATATGTGTTGGCTATTTGTATGTCTTCATGGGAAAAGTGTCTGTTCAGGTCTTCTGCCTGTTTTTAAATTGGATTGTATTATTTTGTTGTTGAGTTGTAGGAGTTCTTTATATATTTTAGACATTAGCCACTTATCAGAAGCACTGTTTACAAATGTTTCCTCCCATTCTGTTGGTTGTCACTTTGCTTTGTTGATGGTTTCTTTTGTTGTACATCTATTTAGATTATCCAGTTATTCTTGGTTCAGTCTAGGTAGACTGTATATTTCTTGAAACTTGTCCATTTCTCCTATGTTGTTAAATCTGGTAGCATACATATCTCTCCAGAGTATTTTTGTACGATCTTTTGTATTTCTATGGTATTAGTCATAATTTCTTCTCTTTCATTTCTAATTTGATTATTTGTGTCTTTTTTTTTTTTGTCTATTGGTGACCCTAGCCAGGGGTTTGTAACTTCTATTGTCTTTTGTTTTGTTTTGTTGTTTTGTTTGCTTGTTTTTTGAATAACCAACTCTTTGTTACATTATTTTTTCTATTGTTTTTCTATTCTCAATTTCATTTATAATAGTTCTGCTCTGATTGTTATTATTTCCCGTGTTCTGCTGGCTTGGGGCTCTTTTAGTTTTTCTTTTTCTAGCTCTTTAAGATGGGATGTTAGGTTGTTTACTTGCACCTCTTCTTGTTTGCTTTTTTTTTTAAAGATGTATTTTATTGTTTTTGACAGAGAGAGACAGAGACAGAGACAGAGAGAAAGGGGAGAGCCCAGAACAGTCTCCATAGTTGTACATCATCAGGTTTTGACATGGTTTTAATTTACACAGGTGGGCAAGGACTGCGCAGGGTGGGAATTAGGTCAGGAGCTGGGGGCCTATCTGGGGGCCTCCCACATGGGAAGCTCACTCTGGTGAGAGCCGAACTGGGGGCTTCCCATATGGGAAGCACACCCTAGTTTAGCATATGTGTTCACCTGGGCTGGAGCCGGAAGTCGACTCTCAGACCCTGGGGCTGCAAAGTAAGCCCTTAACTTGCTGAGCCATCCTGATTGCCCCATCTTTTCTTGTTTCTTGAGATAGGTCTGTAATATAAATTTCCCTCTTATTATTGCTTTCACTGCATCCCAATAATTTTGATATGTTATATTTTCATTGTCATTAGTTTTCATGTACTTTTAAATCTCTTCTTTTATTTATTCTTTGGTCCAGTAATTTTTTTATTGTTAAATTTATTGGGGTGACATTGGTTGTAACAGTTACATAGGTTCCAGGTGTACAATTCAACATTATATTGTCTATGCATTGCAATATGTGCTCACCACCCGGTGTTAGGTCTCTTTCCATTACCAAGATTCAGTCATTTTAAAATAACATGTTTAATCTGCACGTATATGTAGTTTTTTTCTTTCTTTCTTTTTGCTGTTGATTTTCCATTTTAAAGTTTTGTGTGCTGAGAATACAGTTGGTATGGTTTCAGTCTTATTGAATATGCTGAGGCCTTTTGTGTGTGTGTGTCCCAGCACATGGTCTATCCTTGAGAATGCTACATGTGCACTAGAATAGAATGTATAGTCTTGTGTTGTAGGATGGAGTGTCCTGTAAATATCAATTATGTCAAGTTGCTGTAATGTATCATTTAAAGTTGATATTTCCTTATTTATTTTCTGTTTGGACGGTCTGTCCATGGCTGTCAAGGAGATGCTTATGTTGCCTAGTATAATTGTGGTTTTGTCAGTTTCTCCTTTTAGATCTGTTAGTAGATGTTTTGTAAATGTTGGTGCTTTCTGATTAGAGTCATATATATTAATGAGAGTCATGTTTTCTTATTGTTGTATTGTCACCTTTACCCTATGAAATGTCAATCCTTATTACCATTTTTATCCTGAAGTCTGTTTCATCAGATATAAGTATGGCTATTTCTCCTTTCTCTGGATGCCACTTGCTTGGAATATTATTTTCCACCCTTTCACTTTGAGTCTGCGTTTGTCTTTGAGATTGAGGTGCATCTCTTAGAGACAGTATATGGGTGTATTTTTTTTTAATCCTGTCTGCTACTCTGTGCCTTTTTATTTGTGAGTTCAGTCCATTTGCTAATATTAGTGTGATGGTTGATATATCAGAATTTCCTGTGGCCATTTTATGTTCTGCTTCTTGGTAGCACAGTGTCTTGATTTCTTCTTTGATTTTTCTCACTGTCGGTTTTTTTATGTGATTTTTTTTTCTTCTGTTTTGGTTCTTGTTTTTTTTTTTTTTTTTTTTTTTTTTTTTTTTTTTTTTTTTTTTTTTTTTTTTTTTTTTTTTTTTTTTTTTTTTTTTTTTTTTTTTTTTTTTTTTTTT